>JAXQQM020086202.1:0-29219 GCA_034641835.2 Pinus albicaulis
CCTTAACAGTTCTGCACTATATTTTTCTCTGTTGGCAGGTTTTTTCTCTGAGGTTTTTCTCTGAGGGAATTCTTTTAGCAGCGTAGTGTTTGTGCCAATTAGGACCTGCAAGCTCCTCTTAGGTCGAACAGCTGGGTTTTGTATTATGTAATTTATAAGTTACTGGACCATGCATAGTTTCTCACTATGTAACTGCCATTGTATACAAACCACTGGGTTTGTCTCTCTGAACACACAACAATGTGTTTTTCACAATGTAATTTTATAACTCACCTGCAGTAAATTAAATTATGCTTTTTTCTCGAGGAAAAAAAAAGTTACTAGTCCATAATAGAGATGTCTGACGGATAAATAAAGGTATCGCATAGTTAAGAAATATTCATATACCGTCGTATATTTGGATGTAACAAATTATGATCTAAAATATATGCAGGAAATAGTATGTGCATAATTTCAAGATGCATTCAGGACATGTTACTGTGGACAAAACACTGACTATAAATAAGTCATGGTATAGAAAATATAAAATATCTTCATTTAAACCAAATAGAGCCTTATATTTAGAAGCTAGAAACATATTTGTAAACTGTCTAGCCCTAAGAGTTATAGGATTACATATAATCTGCTTATAATAAATAAAATTACAATGAAACACTCTGTCTCCTTTTCACAAATTTGTAATAGTTCTTAGAAATTCTACGCAGAACTACATGTAAGAAAACCAGTAGGTGTCCAACCAACCTCTGAAAAGAAATAGCCCTCGACCAGATGCAGCAGAACCTCGACCAGATGCGGCAGACTAGATGCGGCAGAACCTCGACCAGATGCGGCAGACCAGATGCGGCAGAACCTCGACCAGATGCGGCAGAACCTCGACGACAGAACATAAATTCGCGCGAAAACAATGAAACAGTAAACTGTTACCCTTCGCGGGCGATTTATTTATAAAAACGTAGTTCGGCCGAACTTACAAGTTCGGCCGAACTCATAGTTCGGCCGAACTTTCAACTGAGTTCGGCCGAACTACCATTGCCGGTTTTTCAAACCTCCGGCAAAAATTCCGTTTGCTGGGCCGTCACTGTGCCGTCAATATAAACAGACTCAAAAGTTCGGCCGAACGTACTAAAACAGTTCGGCCGAACTATTGCCGAAAATTTTTTTTTGCCCCCGTGCCGAAAATTTTTTTTTGCCCCCGATTCTCACAAAAGTGTAACCCAGCTTCACGTTTCCGCCCAGTAACTTTTCATTCATTTTTACTATTTATTTCATTTTTCACTAACGATCTTACAAAATGACCCAACTAAATTGCATAATTAACTAAAACACGTTTCGGGATTTTGGTAATTTACTTCAACTTGTTATTTTAAAACAAATTTCCAAACTCAAAACTCCAAAATTGCAAAATCGCTGAATTCCAATTTGTAGGATTGTTAATTCACGTGGGCCCCATTTCACACCACATCCCCTCTTCTAAAAATCTAGAAATTAAAAAACTTGATTTAAAAAGGCCAGAATAAAAAAAAAATTATGAAATTGCGATATCACAATATCGCATATCCCATTTCGTAAAGTACTTCAAAAAATGATTTCGCAAAAAATTGTGATTGCAAATTGTGATTTGGAAAACATGTGAAAGGTTAAAGTATTTTAATGTAAAGTTTCATTTCTCCTTATGACTCCCATACCTCCACCTCACTCTCCCTCACGTCATAGTCACCTCACCCTCCACTTATTCCTCCACCTAAATCTCTCCTCCATTAATACTCGTTATCCCTCCATAGTCTCGCTCACCTCTCCTCCTCCCTTATCACTCATACTCTCTCACTTCACTCCTCCTCTCTCACGTGGTTTGAATTATCATATATTTGAATTAATTATAAAATGTATTATATTATATAATATTATATTTTAAATTATAATATTTTTATTATAATTTTAATATAATTTAGATTATAATATTAATATAATATTTTAATATTTTAATTAATCAATAAATTTTTAATTAGTATTAATTACTAAAAATTCTGTAATCTAATTTAGGAGTAGAATTTAATTACAAAATTCCAATTATTAGCCCAAGTAACATAAATTCCAGAATTATGGAAATTTTAATATACCAACTTTGGAAGCTCATAAATGAAATTTTACTTGGCCAAATGAGGCCCAGGATGACTCATTAGATAGATAAAATCATGGAGAACATTTCCGAAGCCGTTTAATTTCCAGATTTGATCATTTATTGGGTCTAAAATTCAGCAGAAGATCATGCTCCAAATTTTTAAAACAAAATCAACTTTCTGAGTTTTATTTTCTGCATTTTAATTTGCCCGCAGCTTCTTCTAAGTGCAGATCTATTCGTCAATGATATCCTTGACCAATTAGATCATCACAGGCATCAATAGAAAGATTATATTTCATTTTCAATTATTTATTTAATTAAGTTTTGATTGGATTTGTTTTAATTCCAGATGTGACATTTTTAATTTTGTTTTTGCATTTTAATTTTGTGTTGATTTAATTTTTGCAGGAAAAATATTGAAGAGATGAGGAGAACAAGATCTCAATCAATGAAAATGCTCCAACAATTGAAGAGTGGAATTGAGCATATTTCTTCTTCAAAAAAATTTCTTGTTAAGAATTCTTTTGGCAAATATTATAAATAGCAGATTGCAAAATGTAATATGGGCTTCTCTCCTCTGCAATTCTAGAATTATAAAAACACTTATATATATGAATTTAGAGTTGTAGGTGGGAGGAGAGGAATCTTAGATCTGGGGATTATTGAGGTTTTTCTTTTACATTCTGAGTTATGTATAATGAACAGAGTTTGCACTATTGCAGCTCTGGTTTTGAAAACAAAAGTTTAGGCATTGTAAAGGACTATTAGAGACCGGAGCTAGAGAAATGGAATTAATAAATTGTTATTTATAATACTATTATTTTAAATGCTGGTTTCATTTTATGATAACAAGAATGTGTCAATCTAATTCCATATTTGTACACTTTTGTCGGTATGAGTAATTTTCCTCAATTTTATGTTATTATTTATCTCTACTCTTATGGGCTGAATTTTGATTTTTGAGTAACTATTTACTCAGAAATTTGTCTTATAAATCTGATTTATTGAATAGTGATATGTTGTGAACTTTTGTCGCATATTATTGTTTAATTATTCAAGTTACTGATTAAATGATCAATATCATTTTGAGAACTTCTTCTTGAGTGTTGTTGATTGATTATTTCAGTTAAGAGGTCTCTAGATAGAATGTGTTTGGTATTCCTAATGTCAGTTAATTGAACTACTTCGTTAGCTTGATATTCATTACAAGCCAGACATATTTAAATCCCAATTATTTAAAATATCTTGCTCTCGGTTGGGATACATCTATACCTGCCTAATTGAGATAGGATTAAGATAGTTCCTTTTGCTTGCATCTTAGAATAATTTTTCATATAGATTAAATTCTACATCCCTAAAAAGTCCTCTTCCCAAAGAGGCAAAACTTTAATTGTGGCTTGGCTAAGCCCAAATTAGCTTAAGGATCACTTTCTTGCCCGATAAGAAAGAGAAATGATCTGATGTTTATTTCCCATTGGTAGACAAAAGTCATATTTTAAGCCAATGGAGATTGAGAAAAGGTAACTGGACCTACTTAAACCAGTCGGAGCCACTATTCCAAACGGAAAATGAAATGCTTTAAGGTCCAGACTGGGTGGTCATCCCCCATGCTGTTGAAGTGAATTTTGAGGCCTCAACAACACATCCAGTTTAAAGTTAATCCTCATAATTACCATATCCCCTACGATCGCTTTGAGTTCAGAGAACTTTTTGGGGAATAGATCTTGATATTTGGTCAACAACTTCGCGATCTTTCCCACCATGTCATCATCGTAGTAATCCCCAATCTTGGCCATCTTGGGTTGTCCTTCCGTGCCAATGTTGACTTCCTTTAGTTTCAATGGTTTGGTAACATCAAATGCTTGTAGCAAAGGTCCTGCAATGGCACGTTCTCCTTCTGAATCTGGGATAGTTATATTTCGGGGGTCCTCATCACAATATTCCATTGAAAAATTTCAATAGTTCACAATGTCCTATATCTGTGTGTCCCAAGATGGTGCAATACACTCCTGCTTAGGGAGGGACTCATTAAGGACCAGAGCATCTATATCTTGCAGGGCTTCATCAATTTTCTTAGTTCCTCCTGTCAATCCAAACATTATTACAAAATCCTCAGCCATTGTACCCCAGTGATGGGTACGTTGGTGTAGTTTTGTATCCAAATACCAAGTGGCAGGGATTGGTCCCAATGCATGAATAAATATATGGACACATTCATTCCATGTGTTTTTATTCCATACTTCCATCCAGAGAGCCAAGTGCTTGTGTGGATCCCCTCGTCCCGAGAAGAGTTCCATTGACGGTTTGACTGGAGGGTCAAATCATAGGATCATCATCTTTCGGCATTCCCCCCAGTCCTAAAAATCTCCCTTATGGGTGTCCCACCATCGCGCGTGGGTCGTGCACATGGCCAATTCAAGGGCCCAAAATATCCGTTCTTTAGGGATATCCACTTCAATTGCTATAATAAAATATTTAACATTACCAGAACCATCAAGGTAGGGTAGTTATCTTACCTTTGAGGAGATGCATCAGAAGCTCTTTGTGATATTATGACACCACAACGTAGATACATCATGCAACCGGTTCTGCCAATTTTTATATCTCTCCATCTGAGTCAGATAAGCATTCGTTGTCATTTTCCCAGCATAACGTACCATCAGCTGTGGGGTTTATCCAATCGTCGTCCCGGGTGATCAGCTTGTATATGTGATCTACATCCTCTTCCTCTTGTACTGGTTCGATGTATCACTCTCCTTCTGCTGGGTCCAAAGGGACTATCACCCATGTACCTTCACTTTCAAAGATAATGCTACTCCCTTTTAAGTCATTGATACCTCCCATGTCAATAGCCCAATCCAGGCCTAAGAGTGCGGGGTAAGGGTCCGCGTCATCCGCTATCTGGATTACCTCAAAATTAGCATAAACTTTAACACCTGCAATGTCTACTACAACCTTTGTCAGTCATCCTAGTGGGATAATATTTTGCTGATTGGACATCTGTAGTTGAATAGTAGACCATTCTAGCTTAGGTTCTCCCATTCTTTAGTAGGTTTTCTTGGGAAGGACATTTACATCTGATCCTAAGTCAAGGATGACTTGGTCCATTTCATAGTCTCCAATTTGCACAGTCATGCGCATCTCCCATCCAGTCCTTTTTTTGTTATTTTATACCTTGTTCATAGTTTTAACTTCTGGTCGTGAGGCAACCTTTTCTACGCAACTATTTATTAATTCTTGGAGATTCTCTACTGCCTTTTGGTTGCGCAACAGCTTCATACATGCCTGGAGGAATGGTTTATTTGCTTCGTCTGCTTTTGGATCTACCATAGTCTTCGAGGTGGATGATTCGTCTTTGGCCATTTCCTTCCAAGCCTACATGAAGGTTTCTTTCTCCTTTTTCAGATCCAAGATTTCTGTTTTTTCCACAACTTTTCAGATTAGTGACTCAACTGCAGCTTTTTCCTCGGCTCCTCCTATTGGTGTCCCATGATTTGGTAGATTGGTATACCAAATGACAAGGCAACATGGAACTAGTCTTTGGAGCCCTATGACCTAGCCTTCCTAGACTCAGAGAGGGATCTATCTATTTGTTTGCAAAGGATATGAACTTTTTTGCTTTGTAGGGTAGATTTTAGGCTAGTTATTAAGTGTGAGGTTTTGTTGTTTATTTTGGTTGGACATAATGATCAAAAGCATAGATAGAATGAGGAAATCTCTAAGTCATTGGGCAATGGAGTCAAATGGAATTCAAGATAAGTTTATCAATGGATCGGGGAGTATCATAGGGAAAATCTATCTTGGCCGGTGGATCTTCAAGTTTTAAGGGGGGTTTATGAGATGGACATCAATTGTAAGAATGAAAAGTAGGGTAAAGGGAAATTAAGAATCCTTTATCATATGTACTTATCAAAAAAGGGACTTAAATATCACAAAATCATGAAGAGGAAATCAATAGACAGGGAAAACCATAAATTCTACAATCCACACTTAAGCAAGTAATAATTCAAGACAAACTTTTACAATGAAATATAGAAGGCAAGAAACTCATTTAACTTCTAGTGATTTCACCTTCAAGGACAGAAAACACTTAAGACACACATATAACTGCAATCAGAGAAGAGGGAACTCCTAAACATCCTTGATTTTAGTTATGAAGATCTATAAAACAATTAGTTAAGCAAGTAAAAAGGGTATGATCGAAACAAAACCTCTTTGGCAGACTTTAAAGAATGGTACTTTAGAGAGAGACTTAAAAAACAGTGTTTAAGTGGCAGCAAGTAAGCAGGGAAAACCATAAATCATGCTTGAAACCAACTGTATTCAACTATTTATGAAATAAACAGGCTTAGGGGCTCCAGAGAGAAATTAAGAATTCTCTGAAATGTCCTAGTAGAAGAAAAAATTAAGGCAGTGAAGAATAAACAGAACGAAGGTGCTTTCAAAAGACATTTCTTAGCCTAAAACTTTTATTCTACTGCAACACAGAAAAGGTGGAAACATAATGAAAATAGGAAATACGAATAACATAATAGAAGTAATTCACCAACAACCAAGCTCAGGGATCCAGTGATCTATCCTCCTCCATCTACAAACAAATCAGGACATCCACAAGTTCCAAGACTTCAATTTCTTTTCAACTTCCAAGAGACTATATTACTTCAAAGAGTCATCAAATGCCAACAAGATAATGAGTTCAGATGCAATATTTATGCTAAAAATGAGGAGGTGAAGCCTAAGATAGAGTTTGAGTATCATTTATTATAGAGTAAGTGAATTCTTAACCTTGAAGACCATGCAAGGCTCAAGGCATGAATATCTGCAACTACTTGTCCGTTATAATAACTTCTATCTTAACTTCTAAGGAAAAATAGGTGAAGGTGTTGACTTTAAGGCTTATTCATAACTTTTGCAATAAATTTTTGACAGATAAAATATCTCTGACTCAGCTCAATAACTGCCTAATGCTTTCTGGAAGGAAACAAAGCACTTAGGTGGCTAAAAATATCTTTGAGAGGAATAACTGTTGTGAACTGAGTCATTCGAATTTTTCTTGGGTTAATCAGTCCTTTGTCTGTCTTTAATCTCTGTCTTAAGCCTTAAACTCTATCTTTATGCTTTGCTGTATGCTCTTTATCACTTTTTCTTCAATTTTTTTTGATCTCTATTCTGTTCTTTTAATCTTCTGATTATTTCTTTTGATCCTTTACCTTTATCAATCGATATTTTCTTTAATCTTGTGTTTTAATTGGCTAATCATTTTGTTTTGTCCATTAATTAGGATTAGCCCTTTAACTCTTCTGCTTTATTCCTTTGCTATTTCTTGACTATTTTGTGTCTTCTTTGTGTAGGGACGTGTTATTTATGTGCTGGAGGGTTTATGATCCATTGATGAGCATGCTTCATCACCGATCAAACCCTGCGTAGGCCTCTGATATACCTGTTTTGGCATTAAGACCCGTGGATTGTCATCCAGAGGTTTCATTCTTCTTTTATGGATTGTAGGAGGGCATATGGACCCTCTCCACCATCAAAAACCTGCACAAAACACAAATTGTTAGTTAAAAACCATGCGGGGCAGGCTTGACTGCATTTTTATGGGTTTCGGGTGGTTGGAAGGCATTAACAGAGGGAGGAATGGAGCAGGAGGCGAGGTTTCGAAGGCGGAACCAGGTGTTACTTTGAATTTTGGCGTGATGATGAAAGGTGGTTTAGAGAAACCATAAGTGTTTTATCGCGCGGTCAATAGGCGGTTTGTGGTTTTGGGCTAAACGCGCGCGATTCCATTAAGCGGCTGCCACGTGGTAGGTGGAAAACCACCTATTTCGCATGGGTTGGGGGTTATTAAAATCATCGCATCTTTATACGTGATATGCGTTCTAGGCCGTCGGATCTTAGGCGATGAGATCGACGGTGTGGAAATATTTGAGGAGTGGTGAGCAGATTTGGAGGGTGGAGCCCGGGGACAGTTGGTGCATAATCGTTGGTCAACAGGGTTTTAGTGGAAGGCAGGCCCAAGCACGGGGTCAAAAAAATGTGGGATAAGGTCAAGGATGCAACAGTCGTCGATCGGGGTCCAGGGCTCTAGATCGACGGTGCGGATGAGTCGATCGAGGGTGTGTGCGAAATGGGAAGGAGGGGGCCTAGTTTTAATATTTTTCAAAGGTCGGGGCTTTATACTAAATTTTGGAGGGGTTTTTAAAAAAATAAAGGGGTAGAGGTATATTTAAATGGGGAAGGGGCTTGAGAGATAGCGGAGGGCAAGGTTATATGGAAGCAAAGGGGCTGGGGCTTTAAGCGGAGAGGGGCTTAAGGCCTGATTTTTACAAAGAGTGGGTTTTATACATAAAACAACGTTTTATGTATATTAAAGTATCCGATGGGATAGAATATGGTTTCAAACAATGTAAAAAGAGGGTTTTTACATTATTTAATATGTTTTTAAAGGAAAAATGATGAAATGAAGGGGACTGATGAAGGTTTTGAGGAAGGGAAGTATTGGGTTTTTCAGAGGAAGAGGGTTATGAATGAGGGTGAGGGTGATGAAATGAGGCAAATAAGCCAAATGAGAAAAATCTCTTTTGGAGTAGTGGGGGCCGAATTTTTAGGAGGCAGAGAGGAAAATATAGTGAAAAATAGTTAAATTTAGGATGATGAAGGCAATGAGATTTCTAGAACTCACAATATTTCTCAAATGTTGTTTCTAGAAATCTAGGATCTAAATTTAGTCATCCTTTGATATCAGCAAAAATTACTGATGACTAATAGTGGCTCCACTTTGGGAGGGTAGCTTCCTTTTGGAGGTGTCCAGAACTTTCAGTTTATCAATCTCTGAGTTTTTTTCAGACTAGTGGCCTTTCCATTGGGCAGATTTGCTTCTTTCTTTTCACTTGTTGATAATTTCTTTGAAGTGAGAATATTAATAATCTGCAATATGTGATTCCCTTTAACAAAATTTATAATTACCCACCTAATTTTCCTAACATTTTCTCTTCTTTGAGTGCACTTGAACTAGAAAACTCTTGACATTTTATTTTTGAAAACAAAAATAAACTATCTACTTCAATCCTTATTTCCTCCAAGAGTTCAGATTAAACTAGTGAACTCTTTTTATTCTCTACCTAAAACTATTTGACTGCCAAGATTAAGCTGTTGGGCAGTATTGATTCTCTAAACTATTGACAAAAATTTAAAACATGGTTCGAATCAGGATTAAGCAGTCTGAATTACCATGGTTGTGGCATTGGAACAAGCTGCACACAAGCATTATTTTGCATAAAAAGTAACTTAGAAAGATAAGGTTGTGATCTATTATTTGTAATGCATCCTTATATTCCTCTTTGGTTCTGTTTTGAGCATGTGGAACCAGTATCCTCTATTCCCTAATCTATCTTTCTTGATAAGTCAAGTTTTGAAATAATCTTGACAATCATTGTTTTCACTAACTTATCAACATATGTTCAGCCATGATTAGGCTAGATGACTGAACAAGATATCATTTTGAATTAGTAGTGGCATTTAGTCTTGCACACTTTCAACAATACACTTTTTTGGGTATGGGGCTATACCTCTTTTGAATTTTCCCTCTTTTTCCTTTCTTTCATTGTTTTTGTATTTTTGTTCTCAAGATTTTCTCATGCAATGTTTATATACAATGAATGAAATCTTTGAAGCTAAGACTCTTGAAAGAAATAGTGTTTGAGCATCCTGCCATTGACAGGACCTCCAAATAATTCTTCTCCATTCAACCCTTGTAAAAAGAAAGCATTATGAATCCTAATTGAGTGAATGATGTAAGGCCTTTTCCACAAATTCTCAAATTTGCGATGTTTATCTTTGTCTTCCCTTCTAGAATCCCATTTCAAAACTGCATCTCCAAATTGGAAATTGTTTGCTTTAGTCCTTCTGTCAAAGATATTTTTTATTCTCTCTCGAAATATTTGTGTCCTTTTGTACACTTCCTCTATTTTCTACTGCAAATGGATGGTCTGATTCAACCTTCTCTGCATGTCATTTTCTTCTGATTTCACTTCTTGGATAATATTCATGACTGGAACTCCCAAGGATGTTGGGAAGAGTGCATCCATGCCATATACCAACTGATAGGGAGACATATTGATTTATTTCTTGGTGGTTAGTCTATTGGCCCATAATGCATGAACTAGTTTACTATGCCATGATTTCTGATTTTGATCCAGCAATCTTTTGATAATGTTGATCAGGATTTTGTTGGAAGATTCAACAAGTCCATTTCCCTGAGGGTAGTAAGATGTGGAGTGTCCTAAGGTGATATGGTATTTATAGTAGAAGTCAACCATTCTTTTGGATTTGAAGGCAACAACATTGCCTATAGTGATCTTTCTAAGACAACCAAATCTAGATAATATGTTGGTCTCAAGGAACTTAATAATGACCGAGTCAGTAGCATTTCTAGAAGGGATAGCCTCTATCCACTTGGTAAAATAATCTGTGGTAGTAAGGATCCACTTATGTTGGGCAGATGAGGTTGGATGAATTTCTCCAATAAAGTCTAAACCCCATTGCTGAAAGGGAGCCTCGACACTGATGGCATGCAATGGTAAAGGTAGGAGTTTTCTCTTGCCATAAAAAAATTGACACTTATGGGAAGTCATGGCTAGTTTTTTAGTATCAGGGAAAAGGGTGGGCTAGTAATAGCCAGCTCTAAGAATGTTTTTTGCTATGGTTTTCCAGTAAATGTGGCCTCCACATTGTCCCTCATGCATCTCATGCATGATTTTTCTTGCATCATCCTCAAGCAAACATTTAAGCAGTATGCCAACAACATTTTTCCAATATAACACTCCATCTAAAATGCAATAATTTAAAGCTTTCTGTTTCAAGAATCTAGCTTTAGTCTTTGATAAAGAAGGAGGAGTATTAAGATAGAGAAGCACATAAATGATATCAACATACCAAGATGAATTCAGAAAATTTTCTTCAATGTATGGAGCTGTGAATTCTTCTTGTTCTTCTAAAACATCAACCATATTCATGTCTAATTCTTGGAAATTTGATTCTTCCATGAGTTTTGATAATCCTTGTCCCTTAATCAGCTTGGTAGGCCTGATTTCTAAATCATATTATAAGATAATAGCAATCCATTTTCCCCTTTTACCATCAGGGTCTTGATTTAGAATGTCCTTGACAACTGTATGTGGGACAAAAGCAATGATATGTGAGTGTAAAATGTAGACTTGGAAATCTTTCAATGCTTTTATCAAGGCCAAGGCTTGTTTCTCCATGATATTGTATTTGAGTGGAGCATCTCTTAAGGCTCTACTGAAGAATGATATTGGTTGTTCTTGGCCCATGTTATTCTTTCGCAACAACACTGCAGCAATGGTGTGTTCAGATGTAAATGAAAAAATGTAGAAATCCTTGGTGAAATCAGGACTGATAAGAACTGGTGTTTGAGTAAGAGCTTGTTTTACCAGTTCAAATGACTGTTTGGATTCTAAGGTCCATTTAACTCTTGTTTCCTTTTTGAGCATGTTTGTGATATTCCTCAAAAGTTCAGCAAGGTTAGGGATGAACCTTCTAAAAAAGTTGATCTTCCCAATGAAAGATTGCAATTCTTTAAGGTTTCTAGGATGGCTTATTTTCAATAATTTTCAGATCTACTTTATTTCCTTCTTCAGAGATTATGTGGCCTAGGAGCTTTCCTTCCTGTAGTCCAAAGAGTGTTTTCTTGGGATTCAAAGATAAGCCATATTTCCTAAATTTCTCAAAAACTTTTCTTAAATGGACTAAGTGTTCTTTGTTAGTTTTGGAGAAAACAGTAATGTCATCAAGGTAAATGATTATGAAATAGCCTAGGTCTTCTGAAAAATCTATGTCCATGGCCCTTTGGAAGGTGGCCCCTGCATTCATCAAACCAAACAGAATTTTAACATACATGAATGTAGCCCAAGGTGTGGTGAAAGAAGTTTTGTGTTGATCACTTGGGAGTACTAGCACTTGGTTGTAACCTGAAAAACCATCCAAGAGTGATATTCTCTTAGATCCAACCACCTTTTGGAGTATGTGATCCAACTTAGGCAAGGGATAATTATCTTTTAGGGAGGCTTTGTTCAGGTTTCTAAAGTCATTGCAAAGCCTAATTTCCCCGGTCTTCTTCCTAACAGATACAAGGTTGGAAACCCACTGTGAATATCTAAGGGGAACTATAATCCCAACATCATACATATTTTTGATCTCTTTCTCAACTAAAGGTGGTAAAACAGGGTTTATCCTTCTTAGTTTTTGTTTGAAAAGTTTAAGATTTTCATTAAGAGGAATTTTGTGTTGAATAATTCTAGTATCATATGATTTTAGATATTTGTATCCCCATGCAAACACATCTCCAAACTCCTTAAGAAGTGAAATATATTCCTGTTTTATATGAGTAGGAAGAGTGCTAGATAACTTGATCATTTTGGGTTCATTCATGCTACCTATGTTATGTTCTTCTACTTTAGTTTCTGTAGGCTCCATCTTTGGTTTTTTAGCTACATCATTTAAGTCAAAATGCTCTTCTAATGGTGTAAGGCCCCTTGGTATTGTATCATATTTGAATTGTAAGACCTCAAGGTCCTTTTGATCTAGTTTTTTAAATAATTCTGCCTTATAAATATGTTCAAATTTGTTTATATTAGCAGTAGAGGACAACTCTGTTTTAGGGGTTTGTTTTTCATCAAAACTTTCTTCTTCATGGCTTAAGCTAAGTGTTGGTATAGCAAAATCATTTTCAGATTGCAGAAAATAAATCAATGTGTTTATCTCCCTAAAAAATTTTCCAATATTTTTCATTGTCAGGGACTGTATGCCTATTATTTACTTTAACAATGAACATTTCATTTACCAGAGGTATTTGACAATTGCTAGCAGCAAATTCAAGCTCATTTGCAAGGTTATTTTGAGCTCTAGGGATGAAAGTGAGTTCATATTTTTCAAAATTTTTCAAGAGATCTAGGGTAGCATTCCTATATTCTCTTAATCTTGGTTTTTTTGCAGAATAATCCCCTTTTATTTGCCTAATAATCAGCTCTGAATCTCCTTGGACTGATATTTTCTTGGCTCCTATATATTTGAGCAAATGTAGGCCAATGAAGAGAGCTTCATATTCTGCAATGTTATTTGTGCATGGGAAAACAAGTTTGTAGGAATATCATTTGTTTATATTATGTATCCATACACTAGCTCTAGAACTTGCTTTGCTACAAGAGCCATCAAAGCTCATTGTCCAAAGTGTTTCTATCTCCTGCTCACTATCATTTTTCTTTTCAAGGCAGCTAAGGTTTGAGCTGTTATGTTTTTCATTTGAGGGAAAATTTGGCTGTTTAAGTGGGCTTAAATCCTTTTCGTTTTCATTTTCTTGTGTACTGATTTCCTCTTCATTAAACAAGATAAATGAATCGAGATCTGAATGAATGGAATAAACAGGAGTGTTGTTTGGCCTATCTATGTTGCTTACCATATATTTCATATGAAATTCCCTGTATAACCTCCTTGTCTGGTTAAAGACTGGAATGGTAGCATAAAACATGTCCATTTGAAGGTTCCCCTGAAGTTTGGCTCCCCATGATCTGGATAAAAGCATGCCATAATTTGGGGGAATGTCAGCAACAACTATGTCCATAACTAGACCCTTAGCAGGAATTTGTGCCAGATTGACACATAAATCCTTGATCAGGCCTAAACATTTGACTATGCTTGAATCAAAGGAATACAGGTCTTTATAAGGTTTGGTAATTTCTAGGCCTAATCTCTCCATCACTACTTTTGGCATGAGATTGTGAGAGGCACCAGAGTCTAGCATGGCATTGTGTAAGATTTTATCATGTATATTTAAGCTGACATAAAATGGAGGAATGGTTCCTTCTTGGTATTTTCCTTCTACTTCAGGACCAAACAACAATTATGGTTTATCATCTGTCAAGTTTATAGTATCAGTATCATTTCCTATATTCAAAGCTTTCAAAACTTGATTTTTATATACATCCTAGGTTACTAATTCAGCTAAGGGTATGCTAATTTTGATCTTCGCAATTTCTCCCTCAAGGCTGAATGGGACTAGTGTTTTTGACATATTTACATCTGATTTGTCAAACATAGTCTTTTTAGCAATTCTAATTTGCTAATTTTATTAGGACCGTTATCTTGGACAGATTTCTCAGGGCCACTAGCAGAAGTACTAGGGCATCTTGGGTCATCACTTGGCTGGCTAGTTTTGTCTTTGTTTAAGTTAGTTTTCTTAGCCACAGTGTTAGAATTGTTTGCTGTCTTTTTAGGAATATTTTCTGAGGTATTACGAACATCAATTTTTGTGTTTTTATTCTTGGAGGTCTCTTGGCTCCTTTTGCTTCTAAGATCATATTGTCTGTGAATCTCCATTATAGCATTTTCAAACCCTAATTGGTAGTCTTCAGAATCCTCAGGGTTGTTTTCAGTTTGTTCTGAGGAGAAGAATCCTTGTTCTTCTTCAGTGAGGAAGGCATCACCCTCACTATCATATCCTATTAAATTCACATGGTTTTCCCCCAACCTTTCTGTCTCCCTTTCTTCTT
This sequence comes from Pinus albicaulis, assembly GCA_034641835.2. Classification (NCBI taxonomy): domain Eukaryota; kingdom Viridiplantae; phylum Streptophyta; class Pinopsida; order Pinales; family Pinaceae; genus Pinus; species Pinus albicaulis. The sequence goes on from JAXQQM020086202.1 coordinate 14,686, forward strand.
CTTCATCTACATAGTTTTCTTGAAAAGGAGGCCTAATTTGTTGGTCATTCTCTCTTTGTCTATTTTTGAATAGGGTCTCTTCTGAAATTGGGATTTTTAATTCTATTTTGGGGATTGATTTGGTTCTCTCTAGGAGGCACTCTATCATTTAACTTTATATTTTCCATCATTCTTTCAATTACCCTCACTAAGTTATCAATTTTGGCATCAGATGATGAGGTTGATGCCATTGTTTCATCTTTATATGTAACTCTTTTTTCTGATTTCAACCTAGCTCTTTTATCAATCAGATTTGCTTCTACACTTATAACTCCCCTCTTCATATCTTCTAAAGTCAAGGGGTCTCTTTCTCTTAGCTGGTAGGCCATGTCTGGGTCAAAGCCTTCACGAAATTTTGTTAAGGCTAAGCCTAGTGGAGGTTTCATGTTTGGAGGAAGTGCATTGTAGACATTATTGAATCTAGTGCAATAATGTTGGACACTTTCCCCAGCATTTTTTTTAAGGTTTCTATATTTTGAAAGGATTTGGAGAGGGTTATTTTTAATTTCCCATTTTTTTATGAATGTTTTGTATAAAGAAGGGAGATCATTTATGCTATTAGGAGTTAATATTTTAAACCATTTTTTGGCTTCTCCTCCTAAACTTTGGGCAAATATTCTCATCTTAATGGTATCTTCTTCTATTTCCATGTAATCAAAAGCATCATCCATTTTATCTACATGATTTTGGGCAGTAGTAGATTTGGTTCCAGTGAAATGGGGAATTCTTGATTGATAATCATTTGGAAAAGGAACCAGAGGTTGTGGTAACACTAATGGGGCATACCATGCTGCCATGATGGGAGAAAATGGGGGATTTATAAGAGGTGGGCTTGTGGAAGTGAAAGTGGGATGAATTGGAGTGTTTTTAACAGTGGATGTGTGGATGGGAGTGGTGGAAGTACTTGGACCAAAAAGCTGATTATGAGCAGATTTTATATGGAAAGAACCGAAGTGGTGGAGAAGCTGAAAATTAGGAGGAGTGGAAGGAGATGCTTCTTTGCTAAAATTCAGCTGCAAATATGTGGGCTCAAGGTCAGACTGTTCAATATCACTATGTGACTTGGTTCTAAATAAGTTCCTTGAATGGTACAAGTCAAAGTGAGGATCTTTCAAGACTGTAAGGTTTTATAGGATAGACCTTGTTCTTCAGATAGTCCTAACAGTAGTTAAATTTTCAGCTCTAAAATTTTGCCACAAAATCTTTTCTGGATCATCAACTATTGTAGGAGGATTAGGGTCTGGATGAGATTTGGTATTGATCCTATGTGAAGCCATATTTCAAACTCAAAATTTGGAGACGCTGAAATTTTTCAGACTTTTGTCAGAAGGTTAACCTCTCACAGTGTTTAGTGCACTTCTAAAATATGGTACTAGGCTTCTAAACTTCTTTAGGGCTGGTTTAACACTATCCTAAGGAAATATTAAAGTACTAGTGTAGTAATAGGCCTACTGGGGCTAGTGGAGTCACCAGGTGGAAATTTTTAGCTTTTTTGAAGGTAAATGTATATGGTCCACCACCAATAATTGACAAAAAACCAATCTAGAGATGTTTTTGGGGTTTTCTGAGTTTGTTTTCTGTATTTATAGGTTTTGTATTAGTTTTCTACACCTGAATCATCATTTAGCTAAGATGATGAAATAAACAAAGTCTACTCTATGGCCATCAGCTTAGTTTTTTATGATTAATAATGGTTTCTGGAGTCCTAAGGTATACTTAGGTTGTCACTGACTCAGAAGGTCCCACCGTGATCGCCAGAATGTTGGTTCTGGGGATGAGGTGGTAGATAAATCACCAAATACTGTCAGTCAAGGGTTTCTGAATCTTTAAAAGGTGTTTAAGCATGAATTTACTCAGAAGGTCGCACCATGATCACCAGAATGTTGGTGTTCCGTGATTTGGCAGATTGGTATACAAAATGACAAGACAACATGGAACCAGTCTTTGGAGCCCTAGGACCTAGCCTTCCTGGACTCAGAGAGGGATCTCTCTATTTGTTTGCAAAGGATATGAACTTGTTTTCTTTGTAGGGTAGATTTTAGGCTAGTTATTAAGTGTGAGGTTTTGTTGTTTGTTTTGGTTGGGCATAATGATCAAAATTATAGATAGAATGAGGAAATATCTAAGTCATTGGGAAATGGAGTCAAATGGAAGTCATGATAAGTTCATCAATGGATTGGGGAGTATCACAGGGAAAATCTAACTTGGCCAGTGGATCTTCAAGTTTTAAGGGGGGTTTATGAGATGGACATCAATTGTAAGAATGAAAAGTAGGGTAAAGGGAAATTAAGAATCCTTTATCATATGTACTTCTCAACAAAGGGACTTAAATATCAAAAAATCATGAAGAGGAAATCAATAGATAGGGCAAACCATAAATTCTACAATCCACACTTTAGCAAGTAATAATTCAAGACAAACTTTTACAATGAAATATAGAAGGCGATAAACTCATTTAACTTCTAGTGATTTCACCTTCAAGGACAAAAAACACATAAGACACACATAAAACTACAATCAGAGAAGAGGGAACTCCTAAACATCCTTTATTATAGTTATGAAGATCTCTAAAACAATTAGTTAAGCAAGTACAAAGGGTATGATCGAAACAAAACCTCTTTGGCAGAATTTAAAGAATGGTACTTTAGAGAGAGACTTCAAAAAAAATGTTTAAGTGGCAGCAAGTAAGAAGGGAAAACCATAAATCATGCTTGAAACCAACTTTATTCAACTATTTATGAAATAAACAGGCTTAGGGGGTCCAGAGAGCAATTAAGAATTCTCTGAAATGTCCTAGCAGAAGAAAACATTAAGGAAATGAAGAATAAATAGAACTAAGGTGCTTTCAAAAGACATTTCTTAGCCTAAAACTTTTATTCTACTGCAACATAGAAAAGGTGGAAACATAATGAAAACAGAAAATAAGAATAACAAATTAGAAGTACTTCACCAACAACCAAGCTCAGGGATCCAGTGATCTAGCCTCCTCCATCAACAAACAATTCAGGACATCCACAAGTTCCAAGACTTCAATTTCTTTTCAACTTCCAAGATACTATGTATTACTTAAAAGAGTCATCAAATGCCAGCAAGATAATGAGTTCAGATGCAATATTTATGCTGCAAATGAGGAGGTGAAGCCTAAGATAGGGTTTGAGTATCATTTATTACAAAGTAAGTGCATTCTTAACCTTGAAGACCATGCAAGGCTCCAGGCAGGAATATCTGCAGCTACTTCTATGTTATAATAACTTCTATCTTAACTTGTAAGGAAAAATAGGTGAAGGTGTTGAATTTAAGGCTTATTCATAACTTTTACAATAAATTTTTGACAGATAAAATATCTCTGACTCAGCTCAATAACTGCCTAATGCTTTCTGGAAGGAAACAAAGCACTTAGGTGGCTAAAAATATCTTTGAGAGGAATAAATATTGTGAACCGAGTCATTCAAATTTGTCTTGGGTTAATCAGTCCTTTGTCTGTCTTAAGCCTTAAACTCTGTCTTTATGCTTTGTTGTCTGCTCTTTATCATATTTTCTTCAATTCATTTGATCTTTGTTCTGTTCTTTTAATCTTTTGTTTATTTTCTTTGATCTTTTTCCTTTATCCTCTTTCATCTTCCATTGTCTTCTTTCTTTCTTTGACCTTTATCATTCTAACTTTTCTTTAATATGCTATTTAAATTGGCTAATCCTTTTGTTTCATTCATTTAATCAGGATTAGCCCTTTAACCCTTCTTCCTTCTTCCTTCGTTGTTCCTTAACTGTTTGTGTATTCTGTGTGCAAGGGAGGCTATTCTTTGTGGTTGAAGGGTTTCATTGGATCATCCGATGATCATGTTTCATTGATGATCGACCTTTTAATGCAGGGCCTCTATCCCTTTATCTTGAACCAGACAACTGGGTTGTCATCCATCATCTAACCCAACCTTTTGGGCTGTGGGAGGGTATGGTGGCCCTTTTCCACCATTAAACCTGCATAAAACACAATCAATTATCTTTTAAAACCTACGGGAGAGCTTTACTGTGTTTTTCGGGGTTTGAAGCTATCGGGGGTTGCTTGCAGAGGAGGAGAGGGTGCAGGAGGCAAGGTTCGAGAGGTGGAACCAGGTGGATTTCAAACGGAGGCAGGAAGAAATTTGGATTTGGCACGGAGGCAAAAAGCGGTTTTGATAAATCGGAGTGGTTTATCACGTGGGTAGAAGGTGGTAAGTGGTTTAAGGCGATGGGCACGCGATACCACTGGGTGATTGACGCGTGGCAGGAGGAAAACTGCCTATTTCGCACGGGTTGTGAATTATCAAACCCATTGCAACATTTTACGCGATATGCATTCTGGGCCATTGGATCTCGGGTTCGGGGATCAATGGTGCGGAATGATTAGAAGAGCAGCGAGCAGATTTGGGAGGTGGAGGTCAGGGACATATTCCGGGCGGTGATTGTGTGGTGGGGTCGAAAGAGGATGATCGGGCTCGGGGATTTAACGTGAATGTGTTAATATATAAGGTTAGGGGAGGGGTTTCGGGAGTAATGGGAAGGCGGGGTCCACTTTAATTTTTCAAAGGTTTTCGGGCGTATATAATAAGGTTTTGGGATTAAATTAAAATAAAGGGCGAAAGGGTAGCTTATAGGTGGAAGGGGCTAAGGATAGCCGAAGGCCGAGGTCTTATGCGGTCGAAGGGGGTTGGGGCTTAAGCGAAGAGGGGCTTAAGGCCTGATTTATTCAAGGAGTGGGTTTTTACACATAAAAAATGATTTTATGTATAATTTAAAGGACCCGATAGGATAAAATTTAGTTTTAAACAATCTAAAAAGAGGGTTTTTACATTGCTTAATATGTTTAGGGAAGAATGATGAAATGAAGGGGACTGATGAGGGTTTTGAGGAAAGGAAAAAGTGGGTCTTTTCAGAGGAAGAGGGCTATGAATGAGAGTGAAAGTGAGGTGATGAAATGAGGCAAGTAGGCCCAATAATGAAGTCTTCTTTGTAGTAGTGGGGTATATTTTTAGGAGACAGAGAGGGGAAAAGATACTAAAAATAGTTAGCTTAGGATAATGAAGGCAGTGAGATTTCTAGAACTCACAATATTTCTCAAATCTTGTTTCTAGAAATATAGGATCATAATTTAGTCATCCTTTGATATCAGCAAAAATTACTGATGACTAACAGGTGGAATATCTGTCGGTACATCATTTTCTGCTATGAACAGTGAACTCTCCCCTGACCCACTGTTTTTTATCCTCCGGAGCCTTAGTATGTGGGGTTGGAAAGAATTTGTTGCTCTTAAAAACAGGTGTAGAGAGGCAGAGCCATGGGATTGGAAAACAACTCTAACTCTTATTGGGCTTCTAGTGATTCCGATGATTCTCTACGGTTGTGAATTATGGGTCAGCAGCACAACCAAGATGTAGTGGAAATGAATTGATAAAATTCAGAAACATTTGATTACAAACAAAGTCAAAATTAAAAGCGCAGTTCCTTATGCTACCCTATTAAGTGAAACAAGGGCTTCTCCTATTGGATCAATCACTATGGTGCGAGTCATAAGGTATTTGAAAAAAATCAAGCAAATGGAAGAGAGCAGATGACCCAAGTTTGTGTTTAATGACTGATTGTGAAAAAGAATGAAGAATTGGATGCGGAAAAATAACAAATGGTTTGGTAAATGGGGTATTCGCCTTAGCATGTGTCATACAAACAGTAAAGAGATAAATTTTTTTGTTATGGATAAGTTCTACAAAATCACTTGGGAGAAAGAGCTAGGGAGAAAGAAGAAGTACTACATTGAAGATTTTAACCCCACTCATAATCATCAACAAAAAGCGTACATAGGAGCCAATATTTCCCAGAGATCTAAAATTCTTGTTGCTCAATTAAGGACTAAATCCCATCAATTCTGTTGTGAAACAGGGCACTGGAAAAGGTCAAAATAAATATGGCAGGAAAGAGTATGTATTTTTTCTCTTCCAGAAAAGTGGAAACAGAAAAACATTTCATCTTAGAATGTGAGGCCTTCAAAGACATCAGGGAAAATTACACAGGTATTTTGGCAGCTAGCTCTTGGGATAATATATTCAACGAAGAGTTTGTCGAGAATTCAGGAGAATGTATTTTAAAACTCCACAGGAAAAGGGTTGAATACAAGAGACAAATAGAGAAACAATCTGTACCATAGGTTATTTTTAGCCTTGTGGAAGTTAAAAATACTTTCTTTCTTTATTTCTTTGCAGGGGTTTATTTCTTTGCCTATCGGGTTGTATCTGAGGACTTATGTGATCATTTATTGTCTATTCTGTGCGATATTGGAGCTATGTGCAGGAATTTTGATGACTGTGTGGAGACTGACCGTGATGGTGGGGGTGGATCACACTCAAAAAAGTTTTATCTCCCTTATTAAAGTTTTCGACATCTCTGAATTTGGTGCCATATGGGTTGGTACTTGTGATTGGGTGATTGAATGTGATCGTTAATAGTTGGTGGGATATTCTCTCTCCCTTTGTCCTTTGTCCTTTTTCTTAGATTTACCTGGGCCCTTGTCTCGATGCCTTAACATCTTACATTTTTGGCGATTGGTGGATTCCACTTGGGATTTTTACTATTAAACCTCTTTTATTCCTCAATCCCTGATGATGGATATGGATGGGAAATGTGGAGATCTTGAGGTAGAGATTTATGACAATGAGTCTATGCATTCCATTGAGCTAGTAGAGGCAAGTGCATTTCACCCTGAGCACACGCACACATCCCTGTTACAATCTTCCAATGTCTTTCTGAATGCTCAAGGTGGCGGGGTTGTTTCTGTTGCGGGTGAACAATTACAGGATGGTTGAACTGTGCTAAATGATAGACTGAAGCCACATCAAAAGAAATTTCAGCATAAGGCTAAACCGTTCAAACCTACCACAGATTTTTGACTTCTCAGCTTTGACTCTGATGTCAGGTGCGAAAGAGCCGATAGTCTGTTAACGAGGGTGCTCCTTGGTAAGTGGCACTTTGAAAATATTTCTACGATTAAATTGCAGGATTGGCTTATGGCTTCTTGGAGGAAGCTCCTAGGCTATGAACCTCGGATTAGCAAGTTGCACGATGGCTGGAAATGTTACCACTTCATGATGGAATATTATTTCGAGGAATTCATGTGAAGAGCTTGGGTGCACGAGAGATGCTTTATGGCTCTCCACAGATGGAATGTGGATTTCCACCCGATCACAAATGCACCAAAAAACAACATTATTTGGTTGCGCCTGACTGGCCTGTCGATCCAATTTTGGTCCCTGACTATGTTAAAGGCCATTGGGGATATTGTTTGCACCTGTAAGTTTTTTGACCCAAAGTGTGTTGGTATTTTCAACAAATGGGTGGTCTGGATGCTAATTGAAGTCTCATTTGCTGGGGGTCTTACTGCCAACATAGAATTGGAATGGAATGGCATTATATACAGATAGTCTCTTGACTATTGGAAGATTCCCTTCTGATGTCATATATGTCATGAGATTGGTCATCTGATGAACTCATGCAAAGGATGGAGACCGGGTCACAATGAAAAGGACAAATTTGGATCAAATGCTAATGTTACTGCAGAAGTGGGTAATGCATCGACACTTAGACAACCAAATGAATCAGAAAAACCTACACATTTGTCAAGTAAGTTTAAAAATTATCCCTTGCTATCTTCCGATGTCCATGAGCATGTGAAATCTCCTGCCTCTGTTTTCTTTTCCGTTGGGGGTCATGGTATGTCAAACGAGTCGGAACCGATTATGGATGAGGGGACTTCCTCAGAGCCATTGGATTTTGTATCTACTGATAAGGGGGGAACTGTAGGACTCTGATCCTTATTCAAATCATAGTCTGCTTGGTCGACGTCATTCCAAGCCTTCAAATTTTCCACTACACCCCTCTCCTGTGGAACCCATTTTGGTGGAGGGCCTATCCTCACCCCCACTAGATTCAGAACCCCTTTCTCCCATAAATTCCATTGGGAGTGACCTATAATTACTCTTTCTAGATACGGATGTAGGTCTGGTCCCATCGCAAGCTTACACCAGAAAAACTTCATCCCCAACCTTACTTTGTTTCCGTCATCCACTTATAAAGTTACCATTTGGAAGGGAAAGGGACATCCCTGAACCAAAAAAAAAAATCTCTCTCTGCTGCGGTTTTGGATTCGGATTATGAGATGGGTAACTATAAGGAAGTACCGGTCACACAGGCCATTGGCAAGGTTCTTAGAGAATTGGTTCCCTCCAATGTTGAACCATGATGCGTCTATGCTCTCTAAATCTGAGGGGTCTGGGGGGACGGGAAAATTTGTCTCTCTAAGGGAATTTTTTAGGGATCTTAATCCATCTGTGAGCTTTATTCAAGAAACTATGCTCCCGACTGACCGATCGATCTCCTGTTTTCGTACCATGTACCCAGCATGGCATATGGTGGTTCATGATGCATCGGGTAAATCGGGTGGAGAGGTTGTGTTGTGGGATCCTCGACAGGCCACCATGCAAGCCTTTGGGTTTTTTGGAGGGATTATCCTGACTGGCTACTTTAGAGGCTTCCAGCATCGTGTACACCTTATTAATATTTATGCCCCTTATCATGAAAGATTATGCTTTTGGAATCGCATGGATGGTGTTGGCATACTGTCACTGGACAGGCTGATTATAGCTGGTGACTTTAATGTTTCTCTACATGACGAGGAGGTTTGGGGTGATAAAGGAAGACATGATACCATTGCTGGATCACTAAATAAGATGTTTCACACTTCTCATATCCATGACATCAACCTGGAAGTCAACTGCCCAACCTGGTGTAATGGCGTAAGGGGATTTGAATACATTTGGAAGAGAATTGTCAGTTTTATGGTGAAGTCCAATCTTCTTAATCATATGGAAAATTTGAGTGCTCGAGTTGGGGTGATTTTCCTCTCAGGCCACGTGCCAATAACCATGGAATGGAAATTTGAAAGGACTCCAGGCGGTGTTCCTTTCAAATTCAACAGGGTCTGGTTGGAGGACCGAGATTTTAATAAACTGGTTCGAGATTATATGGAGTCACATAGAAGAACAATAAATTTGTCTGCAATGGATCACCTCACAAATTCCCTCTGGGGATTAAATATGATAGTTTGATTCAAAAATAAAGGTTAGCTGACAGACTCAAAAAATATGAAACTGAATCATCCCAAATATTAAAAGAAATGGAGAAGGGTGCACAGTCCACGGATTTACGGAACAGGATGAAGGAAATTGAGACTGAAAAAAAGGAAAATTCTCCTTATTGAGGAGCAGACTTGGCGTTTAAAAAGTCGGGCTACAGGGTGGAAAGAAAGGGATAAAAACACTAAATAATTTCACGCTTATGCTTCTGGGAGAAAAAATGCTAATGCTATATGGTGCATTGATGCTAATGGGGATTCTATTTACGCAACTGGGAAAATCCAAAACAAAGCAGTAAAACATTTTGTGGGCTTATATATGGAAATAAAGGTTTTGGTGCATGAAGAGTATATGTGGACTGTGAATGATTACCCAGTCATGTTTGATGAAGGGTCTGTTATAAACATGAATAAAACAATTAGCCCAGAGGAGGTATTGAAGGTATTGAAGTCTTTGAAGACTAATAAGAGTATGGGGCTAGATGGTTGGACCCCAGACTTTTTCCTTCACTTCTCTGAATATTTTATTAGCAACATCACAGAAATGGTTGAGGAATCCAAAATAACAGGTCAAATGAGCGGAGCTTTAAACTTGAATTTTTTGGCAATGATTTCGAATAAAAAAGAAGCATTTTCATTTGATGATTTTAGACCAATCTCATTGTGTAACACCCTTTACAAGGTGATATCAAATACCATTGTAGAGAGAATGAATTCGATCCTATCCAGGTACATATCCCCTGAACAGTCGCATTTTTTAAAAGATAGAAGCATACATGATGTCGTGGCAGCAACACAAGAAATTATACACTCTATTCACACAAGGAATATACATGATGGGGTGATGAAGGTCGATCTCAATAAAGCTTATGACAGGGTGGATTGGAGCTTCCTCAGATTGGTTTTATATAAGATTTTCCTAGACAGCTCATTAGTAAACTGGATTATGGGGTGTGTAACAACTTCTTGCATGGATGTTATTGTAAATGGTGTGGCATCTAGATTTTTCAAGCCTAGTAGAGGGCTCCGGCAGGGTTGTGCCTTATCACCATTACTCTTCATTTTAATTATGGATGTGTTAGACCTTAAAATTAACTAAGCGGTGGATGCAGGAAAAATCAGGGGTATCAAGATCACCCACAGGAGGGAGATTTCTCACAACCTCTTCGTTGATGAGGTTATATTGTTAGGTATGTTCATAAAAAATGTTTGGATGGCCATACACAACATTTTCATAAAGTTTTGCATAGCCACAGGGATGTTGGCAAATGAATACAAGTCATGTTTATATCACACTGAAAAAGACAGGGATTTATATGAAGAGATAGGTAAGTTTTTCAACTTCAGGACGGAGAAACTGGATAATGGGTTCAAGTACCTTGGTTTTCATATGAAACCAAAAAATTAAAGAACAGAATACTAGTCTTGGCTGATCGAAAAATACAATAAAATGATTCATGGCTGGTCTTTGATATGGTTATCAAAAGGTGGAAGACTAATTCTCGCACAAGTTATTCTACAACAATTTACTGTCTATTGGGCACATTTATTCTCTGTCCCAGAGAAAATAATTTCAAATATCAGATCAATGGTGATAAACTTCATCTGGAGCGGGGGAAAGGAAAAAGGGAAAAACCACTTAGCAAAATGGGAGATGATCATGAAACCAAAGGAACTGGGGGCTGGTGTATTTTGGATCTAAAGAAGTTTGGAAAATCACTCCAAATGAAGTCTCTATGGAGGGGGATAAATTCTAAAGGCATATGGAATGATATTATAAGATATAAATATATAAAAGATTCTGGAATGGCAGAATTATTTCTTAAAGTTTGGAGAGAAGGCAAAGTAGAATCATATATATGGAGAAGTTTTAAAAATATCTGGGGACTTTTTTATGAAAATCTATGCTGGTCATTCGGAGGCGGTGGGAAAATATTTATTGGCCACTAGGGATTATGGGTAATTTCTTTAAACCCGACCATAAGTGAATTTATGCTCTCTTATCTGAATGTAAAAGGAATATTTTATATGGGCCAGATTATAATTGAATTCATTCAGGGCCTCCCAAGATGGAATACATCTAGCCAAATGAATTTACAGGATGAATTGAAAACAGAGTGCGATCAATATACTACATATATGAGAAGTTTGTATTTAATGCAAAGATACAAGGGTGATTAGGTAACTTGGAGTGGATCTATAAAAAAATGGACATATTTTAGCAAGTGAAAAATATAAAATGTTGATAACAAAACAATATGGTAAAAAAAAATGATGTTGGTTTAAATACGTATGGAAAGTAAACACACCGATTAATATGATAACCTTATCGTGGTTGACATGGAGGGAAAAAAATATGACATGGACAAATTTACAAAAGACAGGGAAAGTCGGACCAGACATTTGAAAATTGTGCATGAATGCAAATGAGGATAATGCGCACTTGTTTTACTCATGCAAATTATCTTGGGAGGTCATCACAGGTATTTTTAAACACTTCAACATTCAGTTTATGGAGAATATGAAGACAAAATATTTCATCAAATGGTGGCTGAAGAAAGACAAGAATATCATAAACATCCCTGTTTTATATCACTGGTGTCTCTGAAACTGTAGAAACAAATGGATATTTGAGGAGGTCATCAGCTACTTGGAAAAGATAGTTACCAGGATCATTAACTTGTGGGAGAAATTAAAAATTAAACAAAAGCCACCACCAAATTTATCGAAGAGATTGAGACCTTTCGAAATCCACTACCCAGCCGAATTTTTTGATGGGGCATCCCAACAGTCAAGGTGCAGTTGTGGGGCCTGGCTAATGATATCTCCCACATTTCACTATAAAATTCATTGGTACGGTGGTATGGGGACCAATATGAGAGCTGAAATATTGGCCCTATGGGGACTTATGTGTTTCACATCACAACTTTATCTAGACAAAATTTGGATATTTGGTGACTCACAGGTTCTCTTGGAACACCTAAACAAGGGCACCTCTCTCAATCTGGGATACCTTAGCACTTGGCTGGACAAAATTAAAGAGCTCAGATCATCATTCTCCATCGTCATTTTCAAGCATATCTTCAGAGAAAAAAACTCACAGGAAAACAGACTATCCAAAAAGGCCTCCAGGGTAACTTTGGGGAGATGCACTACGAGTTTTTTTTACTCTACAGGTATTGGCGCAAGAGGTATGGTCAAGTTCATATGAAAAGAATGAACATAAATTGACAAATTTTGAAGGCATGTCCTTGTGATAATGACGGGAAACATCACAGTCAGTTAGGCTTTAAATACATGAGAACAGGAAAAATAAGGAATGAAAATGTTAAGCTATAACATGCTTTTTGATAAATTGTCAAACATGGCAAAATCTAGATTCTACGTTTTTTACATGAACCAATGAGTAGGAATATGATCAGTTTTTTTTTTCGATAGGAAACACTATGAAAATATCATGCTATACCTATGTAATAGATGAATTTTTTTGCACTGGTACATTAATATAAACCAGGCATAAATAAAATAATTACGTAGAAGGTGTTAATTTAAGGGAAGGCTCTTCACCGACCTTCGTCATCTATCCAAAGCCTAGGAGAAACCACTATAATTTTATTTCTATGCATTTATTATTGTTAACTCTGCGCATTTATCACTGAGTTTTAGATGGAGTTGGTTGAGCCTAGAGGCTCATTCTACAGCCCAGTAGGATGTGTAACCTTATCTATTCATCACCAAAGTTGAGATTTCCATTTTGGAATTGGTTGACCTTAGAGAATCATTCTACAGCCCAGTAAGATGTGTAACCCTATCTGTCTGTCACCAAAATTTATTTTTTTCTAATGTCCACTAAAATAAAAATAAAAATAAAATTCTAAAAATCTAAAAAAAAACTATACAAAATAATAATATTGAAATTACACCTAAAAAAAAATTCAATCCTTCTCAGTTCAATGTTAAATCCATACTTAAAATGAATCTATACTTGTATGCCTACACTTGTAAACCTACTTCGTTGACTTGTATTGTGATTCTCGAAAGCACTGTCAAGGCAAGACCTTCGCCGGCTTGCTCACTGGTTCAATCTTGACGAGAGTGTATGGTAAGGTCTGGTCTTCATTGACCGGTAAATGCTCTTATATTACTGGCTCTTCAAAGGCTTTTTCTACTTCCTTATCTGATTCCTTGAAGGGTTGTGTGGTTGGCTAACTTTGTCGAGATTTTGGTAGGGTCGATAAAAACACAATCCTTACAATTACATAGCTAAGCAAGGTATCAAAAAGTTTATTAAATTGTGTATGCTTCATGTTTTTCAAGTTTTTTTTAAGTGTAAAAACATTTTTTTAATAAAAGTATTATTTAAGTATGAGGGGTTTTCTAGTGCATTATATTATATATCATTTTTGGGATTCAACTAGGTTAAGTTTTATATAATTAATTAATTTTTTTTTTGTTTTTTTTTGTTTATGTTTATTATTATTATTTTTTATCAAAATTTCTATTTTCTAATGGTTATTGTTGAGATAATTTTTTTTAAATATGATTTTTTTTCCAAACTTTTTGTTTCATTTATTTGTATTGAGATGTAATTTTTATTTGTATTTATAATTGCTTTAATTTAATAATGTAATGTTTTTTCTATTATAAAATTTAGCAATATAATTTTAAATTAAATTGTGATTTTTTTAAAAAAATTCATTTTAAAATATATGGATTTAAGGCCTTGAAAAACTCTAAAATATTAGAATTTTCAAAGACTTTAAAATATTAAAATTTTGTAAAATATAGAAATTAATTTTATAAATTAAAAAGAGAAAAAAAAAAAAATTATCCTTAAATTAATATAATATTTCTACTCATCTAAAATAATATAAAGTAACAATTTCTATTTTAATTTTATATTAATATAATATTTCTACTCATCTAAAATAATATAAAGTACCAATTTCTATTTTAATTTTATATTCTTTTAATAAGAACAACTTATTTTTCATTTTTTTCACAAAATTTTATAAAGATTTTTTTTAATTTAAATTCAAACAAAATAATTATACAAAATTTTGTTTATATCCATATTTAAAAAACAAACAAAAAACAATTATAAAAGATTATGTTTATATTCATTCTCTTAAAAGTAGTGGATTTTTATGCTTTTTAAACCTCTATTCTATTATTATAGCATTATGTTCCAATGTCTTTATACCCTAATTCCAATAATTAATACAATTAAATTCAAAATATGAATACTTGTAAAAATAATAGGTTTTAATTGATTACATTGAGAATTGTTATCAATACTTATTAACTTTGTTTTTTTACATTAATTATTATTTAAATGCAA
>JAXQQM020083497.1:0-20508 GCA_034641835.2 Pinus albicaulis
TTCACTCCTAAAGAAGCAGGTGGCCTCAGACTCAGGGACCCCACTCATAGAAACATTGTTATGGGGGCCAGGTTGTGGTGGAAATGGACCTCAAATCCGAACACACCATGGGATAAAATCTGGACTGCAAAATATGCCAACAATCGGCCTCCTGAGGAACTGATCTGACTCTACCTTGAAGTCCCCGGTTCTCTTATGTGGAATGCCGCCAAGCAGCACAACAATTTGATTCAACAACACAGTTTTTGGGAAATTCAGAATGGTAGCATAGCCAGATTTTGGATGGACGCCTGGCAACATCAACCAAAACTCTCGGAGATCCTCAATCATCTTCACAGGGGCAATGTCAGGCTTCCGCAGGAAGGTCGAGTCAATCAATACTGGCTCACGGAGAATGTCAATGGCTATAGGAAGTGGAAGCAAGCTATTCTCATTGCTCCTTGGGCTCAGGTCGACATCACAACTACTATTAACGCTGAACTAAGACAAATAAGAATAAGATGGACTGAGGATCCGGATGTTCTTAGATGGGGACACTCCTCTAAAGGGGTATTCTCTACTAAGGAAGCCTACTCCCTCCTTCTTGCCTCCTCCAATCCACGCGATCCTATCTGGCAGCATTTTTGGGCTCCTGGCATATGGCCCAAAGTCTCGACCTTCCTCTGGCTACTCAGTCACAAAAGGATTCTCACCTGGGACAACTTGACCAGAAGGGGATTTATTGGGCCATCTCAATGCCCCAATTGTAAAGAAAGAAATGAGTCTGCTCAGCATCTAATGATCTCTTGCAATCTGGCCAACACTCTTTGGGAGAAAGTTTGTTTCCGTTGTCAAAAAAGTAAACCCACAGATGATTTAATCCACCACATCTACAACTGGACCATGACTCCCTTCTCTAGTGCACTTCTTAACACTCTGTGGACTCTCATTCCCGAGCTCATTTTTTGGACGATTTGGAAGGAACGGAATAAAAGAGTTTTCAGAAACCAAACCTTGCCTGTGGAGATTATCTGGAACACATTTTGTAGCAACCTCCAAGAGACTCTCGCTCTCATCCCTTGGAAAGAAGAGGACATGCCTACCAAGCCTAAGGAATGTGTTATCTGGGAGAATTGGCAACTCAAAATTAGTCCTACCTCATCTTCTTCTGCTAGAATTAATTCTCAGATTCCTGTCTGCTGGACTCCTCCCCCCTCAAGAGTGATCAAGTTAAAATTTGATGGGGCCTCTAAGGGAAATCCAGGGAGTGCTGGATTTGGGGGAATTTTCAGAGACTCTAAAGATACTCCTCTGCTCATATACTTTGGCCATCTTGGTTGGGATACCAACAACTCTGCGGAGCTTGAAGGTCTCTGGCAAGGTCTCTGCTTAGCTCAGCGCCACAATCTCTTCCCACTTGTCGTTGAAGGAGACTCTCAAGTTCTCATCAACATGGCTCAACATCTCCTAACAGGCTCCGTTGTCGTCAAGATTTCCACATGTTGGTGATTAGCGGCTAGACTGGAACTTATGGAAGCTTGGCTCAAAAGTTATAATGCCGTCTCCTTCTCCCATATCAGGCGCGATGGCAACAAAGTCGCGGACCTCCTTGCCAACATGGGAGTGGAAAGCTCTGTTACTTTTACGCGTGGACCGCTCAAAATCATCAATGAAGAAACCAAACTTCAGGAATGCAGCACTCTGGTGCAACAGGACTCCACAGTGCCAGATGCGGTTGCCTCCAGTTCATCATGATGGGACTCTCGTCCCTCGTTGACTCCAAAGGCAGACCCTATGGGCAGGCCATCTGGCCTACCACACTCGCACTTACTGTCGCATTCAATTCACCACCCTACACCATATTAACTGCAGTCTCTGGAACCGTCTTCGTAGCGCGCTCTTCATCTGTTTCACCTCGGCTCTTGGCATGGATAGGAATCATTTGCATGGCGCTTGCCCTGTCTTTCTATCTTGTGTTCTGTGCTTCTTGCAAGTCTTCTTGCTGGAGCAGTGTAAAATCTCGGGCAATGAAGGTGTGAACTGTTATGTTGTTTGGAAACCATTCCGTAATTCCATTATTCACATAGTCAATTCTGTTTTTCAAATTCGCTGTATTGCTCCTCTGGTCCTGTGCAATCTCTGCCTTTTTTCCCGATCCATCTGCCTCCCCCCTCCACCATGCCCTGTTTGCGCCAGCACATGCGCTGTCGAAGAGGCTCCAGTCAGGGAAGAGTTCATCGACCTCCGTCGTCCCTCGCCTCTGATTCTTCATCATTTCATTCTTTTAGAATCTAGAGATGCATGAGACGGACTCTCTCTGGCCCTCCTCCATCCTCCCCCCGAGCGTCCACCTTACTTTTCATCTTCCTCGAGTGCCTTGATTTTCCTTCTTCCAATACTCAGTCTCTGCATTCCACATCTTTATCATGTGATTTAATTCGTAGGGTTTACACTTATTTCCACCAGCGACCAGTTCATGCTTTTTGGCAGGTTTGTGGTTTGTGAAGAATCTTCTAGTTTGGTGCTTCATCTGTCTACTACTCTTGGTCCCTCAAATTGCTTTTTCTAGAGGGCCCCTGTTGTCCCCACTCCGTTCTGGATTTCTGGGATTACTGCTTGGCGGATAAATCTTGTCCTTGCGTTTCTGTCAGGAGTTGAATGTGGAGCGTGGGACAAAGTCGAAGCTACCTCCATTTGATGAGGGGAGCAGAGACGAATGGGGCTGTAGAATTGTTGAAGAACCGCCCTCCTCCTTGAAGTGTAACTGATGGAAAATTTTGAGAGGTTTGTTTTCAGGTTCAAAGTCTTCATGTCTTAAGTTTTCTGTTTTTTGATCTCACACTTATGAGTTGTGTATTATAATTTTATTTTGTCATGGGTTTGTGAACTCGGTTTCCCTTCTTGAGACTTGTATGAATGTTAAATCTTATTATGATGGGACTTTTAGTTGATGGCATCCAAATATGATACCATGGCCGTCAAGCCCTGTGCTCAGGCTTCCTTAGCTGGGACAGAGGCAGTTCTGTATTATTATGTTAATTATTAATAGAATTAGTGTTGAAAAAATTAATGTTTATACTAAAAATTGTTTTATATTGAAAATTTAATATATTTAAGTAAGAAAATCAATTTTATTTTAAAAAAATAATAAAGGCTATAAAAGTAAAATATTCTTAATAGAATATTCATTTTTAGGTGGTTTAATTTATTAGGTTTTGAACTTTGAATGTTGTCATTTTACATAGGTATTTACGCTTTAGTTAAATTACATATTCAAACTATAAACTAAACCTCAAATTTGGTAAAATTTTTAATTTAGGTGAAACTATATTGTAGTAGGTCTCTCAGAAAGTTGATTTGTGTGAGAGTCTTTGTTGTTTCTTGCATTTGTTTTGTCACTCTTATTAAAACAACATAATTCGGTTAATAGTGGCTTCTGTGGTGCGTATGAGGTCTCCTAAGAAGTTGTTCAGATGGTGATCACATGAGACTCCTTTGATATTGAATTGGTGTTTTCCAATGAGTTCAATGCACTTTGATATACTTGAATTTGAACATTTGGTCTTGTTCTGCAAGTATATATATTAATGTATAATTGTTCTTTGAATATAATAACTTACTTTGTGAGTGACCATTTTTGTACTCCAAATGAGCATTTGGTCTTCAAGATTTTGATAAATTTGTATCTATGATTATGTATGCATGTAGTCTTTACATATTTCAATAATTTTTTATTTATGAATATGTGTATGATCAGCTGATATTTTAGTAATTTTTTATCTATGAATATGTGCATGATCAACTGATAAGATTCATGGACTAATGTTAAAGATAGATGGACCTTATCAGGATCATACTTTGCATGAGCCCAAGCGTTATTATTTGAAAACAACTCTTCTCCCATGCCACTTGTCTTTTTATATGCCTTTGATTTAGATGTTAGACGATACAAATAATTTGGGCCATCAGATTGAAAATCAGTATTAATCGGTTACAATTAATTCAGTTACAATTAGTTCGGTAGCTCTACGCCAGACTGATATATTTTCAAAGAAATAGCACGATATATTTTCACAGAAACTAAAAATCTGAGTTAATGAGCCTCTACACCAGGCCGATATATTTTCACAGGAATTTGAACTCTAAGTTAATCAGCCTTTGTGCGTGGATGCATTTTTCTTTTATCCTTTCTCTGTAGTTAAGCCTGTTCTGAAAATTCGATTTAGAAGAAGCTGAGATGAGATTTTGTGTGCACTAGGGAGCTAGGAGGTATCGCTGACCATGGCGCCTGATGGTGAGTAGATGTTGGTAGCACAAGGTGTCCGCAAGACAGAAATCAGGTGTAACAAGATTGTGCAAGCTTTTGGGTTCCTGTGATAGTTCATCAAGCGAGCAGATGGAAGAAATTGGTTCAATGAATCATACCGCTTCCTTGATTTAACCAGTTTGACGGGATGAGACCAAAGGAGATAGTTTAATGAATCCCAGCCAATAACCAACTCATACAAACCGTTTTGGTATTTATATAGTTTCTCAGCTTCTTAATGAGCATTTTAGTGATCTGGAAACATCTTTAACCAATGTATATTGTAATTTGCTCCATGCTTAAATTTTCACTACTTTTTTGTTTTAGTCATTTCAAGAGCAATTGGGTGTATTTATTCGTAGTTTTGAGAGAATAATATTGAAGTAATTTGGAGACTTCTTAACAATTTTTCACTGGCTCTCTCTATTGGAATTTTAAATACAACATCAGCCTTTTTCTTTAAAGCATAATCAACTATATTTGTCCAAAAAATCTTCGTTATTATTTTTTCGATAAAGATTTGGTTATTAAACGTCAACCTTTTTCTTTATAGCAGAATCAACTATATTTGTCCAAAAAAACTTCGCTATTATTTTTTCGGTAAAAATTTGGTTATTAAACGTCAACCTTTTTCTATAAAGCACAATCAACTATATTTGTCCAAAAAAATATTCGCTATTATTTTTTTAGAAATTAAAGATATAGTTATTAGAAAGCTTTAAGTGCAGAGATGAGTTGGAATACAACATTAAATATTATGCACAACATTCACTGCTATTTGACGTTAAAAATAATAACAGAAATCACTTTATTGTGTTGTTCTATTGGTTGTTGGACTATAATTTAAGCATTTTACATAGTTTAATGAGTTTGACTACTTTACTTTAACGGGAGTTGAAAAACAAAGTTCACAGAGGAGATGAATTTCTTGACGTTTTCAAAAAAACAAATCCTACGTTTCAAAAACCAATTTTTGTTGCTCGTTGAAACAATGTTAAAAGTTAGTGTGAGTTAGTAAGGTCATATTTTTTGCATGGTAAAACATCCGAATTATGAAATTTTGCATGTCGCATCATCTTGTTTTATGAATTTTTAATAAAATAAAATTGAGTTTTTAAAGTGGATAAACCAATTATATTTTTTCTCATTATATTGAAAAATCACTATTTTATAATCTCTTTTAAATAATACATATTTTAACATTACAAATAATAATAATATCACAAGTAACTATGATTATATTTCTTTTTTAAGTATAATCATTCATTATATACTCCAGTATTATCAGTTAATATATTTTTCAAAAATATAAATAATTTAAAAATATATATAAAGATGATATGATAATAACATTTTAAAAATATATCACAAATAATTATAATTATACAAAACATTATTAGAATAACATAAATAATAATGATCATGAACTTTTTGTAAACACCATAATTAAATATACATTTAAAAAAAGCACCATAATGAAATATACATTTAACAATCATAATTTTTCATGCTTGTTTTTAATTAATATTATTTTACTAATACAAATAATAATTACATTCATTTAATGTACATTTATAAATTACAAAGAAGACAAATATACATTTGATGATTAGTTACAAATTAATGTGTTATGACAATAAAATTTAGAAATAAAGGTAGTTTTTAAAGTGATTTGTAAATTATAATATTAGTTCGTAAATTATAATATTATTTTTAAATGTATATATGAGTAAAATTAATAATTCTTTTTAAGGAATTGGGTTATGTTCCTAAATGCTGAATATGTTTTTTGTGATTGCGATTAGTTATGAGGTTGTATTATTATTATTATTATTTTGCTCTTAAAAAAAATAGATATAATGTGTTATGAAATGTAGTAATAATTGTTATAATAATAATATATTTAAATAAAATGATATTGATTGTTATATTGTTAAATTATAATATTATTTTTTAAATGTATATATATGAGTAAAATTAATAATTCTTTTCAAGGAATTGGGTTATGTTCCTAAATACTAAATATGTTCTTTGCGATTGTGATTAGTTATGAGGTTGTATTATTATTATTATTTTTCTCTTTAAAAAAAATAGATATAATGTGTTATGAAATGCAGTAATAATTGTTATAATAATAATAAATTTAAATAAAATGATATTGATTGTTAATAGTATTCACAAACGAAATATTGAAATTTAGTTGCTAAGTAATTATGACCTTTTTTTTCTGTTTTAATTAAAATGGTTAACTAAAAATAATGTCTTAGGAAACTAGTTAATCATTTAAATAGAACATTTATTTTATATTTAATTGTTTAAAATTTCTGTAAATGTTTAATAATATTGATATATGAAATTATGTCATTTTTTTCTTAATTGGTTTTTAAGATAAAATTTGACATTTCTAATATTAAATAAACATACCACTAAGACTTATGATGAATATATTTGATGCAAACAAGTAGATTAGTGTATAAAATATTATTAAAGTTATTGTTACTAATATTTAATGGGAATAAATTATGTGGAATCTCAACCACCTCTTTTATGCTACAACATGAGGTAGGGAGTGGATGAAGAAAATAATTTTTTTTTTAATCCAAAAAATAAATAAATAAAACAACATGCATGATTATAACATGAAATATATTAAATCTATTGATACCTAAAACAAAGCATGATTGTAAGTTAAACATGAATTCAAAATAGAAAATGATTAGATCTTAATTTTTCTTCAGTTCTTCATAAATTATGGGGCCATTATTTTCAAACCAAGGTGAGGTGTGGTCTTTTGATGTAAAAAAATAGTGTTTTCATTGTAGTGTTTATGGACCACACTTGCTTTATTTTCAAGATAAACTGGTTTAAATGTTGTTAAATGATCTATACATTATTTCCAACTGCCCCACATGGGTTATATTTTCTAAAGAAGAATCTATTGTATTAAAACAAGAACATGGCAGATACCAAGGAGATTAGTGGTAAAGAAAAACATGATCTTTTGAATAGTTTCAAGGATCATGAAGGAAATAATACATAGTTGAGTCAACAATCAAAGGAGAAACACAAATAATTTTCTCAAAAAGAGTTATATTTTATGTTATTCTTTGGTTCAATTTCCTTATTGGAGATATGTGCAGTTTTAAGGGTAGATCTTAATTCACATAGAAATTAAAAATTTATTTAAAAATCTGTTATACTCCTTTATAGACACATGTTTCAAACTATAAAAAAATTATTTTGTACTAATTAAACTTTTCTATAGCAAGAGGAAGTGATCAAGAAGAAATATGGTGGTATTGTACTAAAACAACCTTTCATTTGAAAGGTGGAAAATCAAAATCTATTTAGTTATTTACAGACATTCATGTTGGCATAATCGGACAAGGTATTTAACTTCTACATAGGCGTAACAATTTCTAAGGATCAAGGAAGCAATATTTAACTTCAACACAGGCCTAATGATTTGTAAGGATCATGGAAGCAATAATATTTCATTGTAACATGGTACTTGCCTTTTGTTGATACTTTTTTGTCTTTCACGCATTGTCAAAAAATCATTAATTAGTATTATAATTATTATTATATGTTATTTCCTTACGGCATTTCCTTTGCAACACTTGGTGCAATTGCTAGTTATACTTTTCTTAACTTATGAACTTAAACTAACTTTCCATACAACACATGCTTATTATAATATTTTTTATTTTTATTGATAATAACTATAATTATTTTATAATTATCATTTATAATTTTGTTTTTTTTACTTATTTTCCTATATTTATAAGTTATAAGTAGTAATATTGATCTTTCTCAGAAAATTAATTTCATCACATTAAATGAATATTCCTTGTCCTTTCTCGTCTCATATTAATTATTCCACTCTATAACATGCTTGAAAATTTTATATAAATAAGTCATTAATATGAATTTATTACATGTTGAAATATTGAAAAAAGAGTGATAGTTGCACAGTTGCATAGTCTTTACATTTTTTTATATAATTATCAATATGCTTGCATTCTATAAATTAATTGTAGATTAAAATATGCTCATATAATGTACTAAAACATAAGGCTCAAATATACTCTATTCATTCGCGGATGCAAATTCACGATCGAGAACACATAAAAAATATGCATCATAATTCAACACACATACACATAGATTTATCTAGGGGAAAGAAACTGCTCAATGTTGGGAAAAATACTGAGGTGGGGGCGCGTGAATCAGTATTTAAAAATTTGTTAATTTTTAAATTTTTTCTTATTCATATTTCTGTATGCCAATTTACTGAAGTAAACCTGCATATATACATGAATATTATGCAGACAACTATCATATATCTTGTTAACTTATTTTTTCAATTAATTCATCATTTGTTTGACTTGAACCAGTGTATCAGTACTTGATTATGAATTATTTAAACAATAATCATGTGCAGTAAAAGAAAAATAAACCATCACACATAAGAAACATACATGAACACCAATATTTTTAAGTGGAAACCCAATGTGGGGGGAAACCATTGTTGTTATCATCTCTGTCTTCTTTCTATTATAAAGAGACACTTCTTACAATATTGTATTGCCTTAGAATCATACCAGCACACAACCACCCATCTGCAGGAATTCTTCAACCTTCTCTCGCTCTCCAACACCCACTAGAAGGGAGATATAACCCCTTGATATCGTTTATTGACACCCATCAGAAGGGATATCCTACCCCATGATTTGAGTTACCAACTAAAACTGGAAGGAAGCTTCAACTCCCTTAGTGAAGGCTCCAACACTCAGCACCACCGTGGACTACTTTTCATAAATTTTCACACTCGATCCACTTGATTCAAACCAGCACAACTTGTAGGCTACTTTTCATAAAATTTTCAAACTAGACCCACTGCCATCATTAAGCCCAATATTGAATATCAAAGCTGAAACTAAACACTGAAGCAACTCAAAACCCTGATCAACAAAGTATCGGAATATACACTATTATTATGTAGCATATTCATGTGCATACAAGACTTCCTTGAAGCATACCTATGTACGTATATCAAAACAATGAACCTTGAAACTGAATAATTTCCATTCTGAAATAAATATTGTGTTACACACTGATCGAATGAATCACTCTGAATTAATCACAAAACCATCACATATATTCAATATCATATAACTAGCATCATCATCACTCTTCAATCAATCAAATCAACTTAAATCATCACTTTTAAACCCAGATCATTAAGTAAGACTTCATTAACAGACATAAAAAACACAATAAGATTTATTAGACTGATCAAACATCATATTCAACAAAACCCTAGCATATATACATGATTTCCAAAAAAAAAGTATGCATGTATATGTGCCTTTTAGGAATCAAACCCGCATACGAATATGTCCAAAGTACAGAATCGATACGCGACTTACAAGAATGAAATCCACATATGTACGTGCCTTTCAGGTTATCAAACACACGTATGCACATGCATTTCAGTTTATCAAACCTATGTACAAATATGCAGTTATTGACTTGTACTTTCATTTCACATTAGACCTTCAAACAAACCCATCTCTCGGCATATAAATAAACACATGTTAAAAAAATTATCATCACTAATCAAATTATCTCATAATAAAATGATCAATGTATTGTCATTTCATATCTATTGGATCTGATCCATCATCAAACTCCCGGGTGCATACTTACTTTTAGATCAAATAATTTATCAATAGCTCATTACATGCACACTTGCTTCAGATCAATTTATTCATAAAACACCCATCACTTGCACACTAAAACACTTTGATATTCACACCCTTATATAGTCTATGCCTTAGCCAATACCATGGGTCAAAAACATACTAATGTCGATGGTATTCATGGATAGGAACAAATATTAGTTGATGTGCTCATTACTGGTCCAATGCCATGGTAGATACCCTAGTATTTAGAATACCTTGGTGCAAAAACTTTACACATTTTTTCTTCTACATACCAGCATATGTACACAACTTTTCTTCACAGAACCTGAGTGTATTTCCTAAAACATGCCCTTCATTATTCTTCTATCTGTGAACTTCTATGACTTTGCAAACATTCTATCACATGTATACTATATTGTAGACACATCCTGTTATCATCATGTTGAAATCTTCATCAAGTAGTTTTTCATCAAGGAAAACACATCATATAGGTTGTTATCAAGAAAAAAATATTTGTCATAATCCCAACAATATCCCACTTTGGACTTGATGGGAACCACTTTGGTGTTTTTTCACCATAACTTGTAAATAATTGTAAAATTCATCAAGCTAATCACTAATCTTTTCAAACACCAATTTACTCTCCCCTTTTGACATCAAGGGAAAAGGCCCAATGAATGATGAATGAAGCCTTCTCTTTCCTTGTAGAGACATGAGTTATAACACCCCCTTCCCACATCTACCCAAGTAACCAACCAAGCAGGGTAAACATGCAACGAGAGGCTACTGATATGAGATTCAACCTCCTATATGACCTTAAGGAAGTGGAACCAACATAAACAAGACAAACACACCTTACACGACAACAAAAACATCCTCAGGCGAAAACCAAACCTTTCAAGCCCACGAACCCTAAGGGAGACTAGATTTTTGACCAATTTGAGCCTTATCCGTGGGCATTCCCAGGCAAGGTAGTGGCCAAAATCATATATCCACATGCATGGAAAGGTAACGTAGTGGCCAGGGCCTGGTTTGGTCATTTCTATGCCTGGAACTCTAGGATTTGTGCCACCCTTTTAGCCCCATAGACTAGTTCACTGCCGAGAATTGGATGAAACCGTAGGAGATTATAAATAACACTAAAAAAAAGGTACGAAAGCATTCACATCATCAGGAACTCATCCGAACCCCTCTTAGCTATGACAAGTATTTTTTCAAACATGTCACAAACATTACATCTACAAGTATAAGAAACATATTTAAACATAGGGGTCTCATACTTATCTGAGAATTGCTAAGAATCATTTATCCTTTACATTATAAGCTACAATACAATATAATTGACCAAATATACATGGTATATTCATTTACAGGTAAAAACATGGAGGGATTCATACATCATCATTGATAAATTACATACTTATAACCAACATAATAACAACAAAAATAAAATAGATATAGCATGAATAAAATCCACATAATAAATTCTAGTACAATTATACGTGAAATACCAAAGGAATTAATTTGTCAATAATGAATATGGAAATCAATCACGGATGGGACTAACATGTTCCACTCGAACATATATTGGTTGAACCAAATCTCTCTTCAGCTAATCACCCCCCGTGTCATATTCCAAGCATGAATGTGGGACTCATAACCAACCAAAAAGGAACTAAGCAAGCATGAATGCTATCGAAGTTCTCTGCCTACACCATGACGACTTTTCCTATCTCCTAGTATCTCAGGTTTTTCCATAATCCAAAGTCTGAATCAGGGATCACCAGGCTCTAAATGTAGACATAATCTCCAGGATTTACTATATATCCCATCCTATGACTACTAGGCCAAAACACAGAGTATCCACCTCTAAGGCTTTACCGCAATCCATCAAGGATCACTAGGCCCTAAATTGACCAAAACCACCTCAATGCTTTACCATATATCCCACCATCCATTGGAAATAATTCCTAGGCCCAGCGAGGAAACACAATATCTGGCTTTACCACAACCCACAATCTAGTTCAGGGGTTACTAGGTCATGTGTTATATTAATTCGGAGATCCACCTCACTCAGTTTTGAATCCAATTTGAAAATATAGGTAAACCAAAGTATGTGAACCCATCTCATCAAGGCTATGAGTAAATGGAAATACTAGGCTGAATACACTTTGACACCTAGAAAAAACCCATGCTAATAAAAAAAATAAACACATGCAATACCATGAATGCCAAATCTAGTAAGGAATCATACATGGAAATAAATACCTACATGGAATCTTGTTGTAGCTACTTGTTTCATGTTCCTCCTTGCTTGCTTCCTCCTGCTTCTTTCTTTCTTTCCTTTCTTGCTCCAATGCCAAAGTGATCCAAAAACTCTGTGTGTCCAAGAGTGAGAGAGAGTGAGAGATAAAGAGAAATAATAATGAGATATATCCAAAAAATACATTGACAAAATATTACCAACTGATCCTCATAAGCCTTTTTATAAATGAGGCCTCTATTTTCTTCATTTTCTATTATTTTCCTTCATTTTTCTCCTCACATGCAACTTGTGACCTTTCACCACCCTTTTCTCCTATTTTCCATTATTTTTATAAATAAAATGCCAATTAATGCCTCATGCCTTTCCAAAATGTTAACCTTTTCCTTTGCCAATTTCCTTTAGCCATAATAACTAAAATTACACTACAAGAAAAAATAACATTGGTGAGGGGAGAAAAATGTCACCATAAGCTCATTGGTGACAGTTAAAAGAGCCTTCTTCACCAAAAATTGAATGACACCAAATGTGGCATTGCAAAAAGTATAGGTGTTGTGGTGACATTAAAGGTCCTTCACCAATAATGTTTTATAATGACAAATAGTGACCTTCACCATTTCATATGAGCAATGGTGACAGACAATAGCCTCTGTCACCAAAAAAATGAATGTCACCAAAGGTGGTGTTGCCGAAAGTATGTGTTGTGGTGACATTCAAGGTTTGCCACGAATAATAATTATAATGACAGATAGTGACAGTCACCATTTCATATGAACAAAAACATTTTTTTGTGATGAACCCTTCATGGCCATCACTAATGGTGCATATATATGGCGAATTTTGGTGGCCCTCACCATTTCATATTTGGTGAGGGAAAAAAAATGTCACCATAAGCTCATTGGTGAGGGTCAAAAAATGTTACCATAGTCTCATTGGTGATGGTCAAAAGAGCTTTCATCACCATTCCATATGAATATTAGGGCACGATGAAATCGAACCACCAACTTCCTGCTTGTAAAGAAGGTGCTCTTCCATTGACCTAACACCCTTTAAAGAAGTAGACTTAAAAAAATTAAACCTTGAAACTTTATAAATTGTAAATTTTACAAATTTCAAGAAATTATAAAACTTTGTAAAGTCTTGACAAAATTTTTACTAAACAAGAAAAATAACATTGAAGTTGCAAGTCCCTACCTAATGGTTGTGGAAGTTACGAAAATAGAGTGGAGGTGTAAATGAAGTGTTCGGAAGTACCAAACATACAAGTAGAATACATGTATTCCATTCTATAAGTTTTAAAACAAGTTTGAGATTGTAATCTATATGAAATAATTTAACTATTCTGTGCAAAATATGCTAATGCTCCAATGAATAAATCAAGACTGCTAAATGTATATTTGTGGTATGAAGGTTTGTATCCTACACCAATATGGAATAGGTATTTTTAGGCAACTTCAAATTAATGCACATGTCAAAGACAAAATCAATAAGAGGAAGTTATTTCTATGACTTTTGGGGCAGAATTGCTACACTAGCTATCTTTGAATGTCTTTTGTGTAAATATATTACTATATTTAAAACTCTATCATATGATAGGACCAAAATAATACTTCCCTATTTAATGCAGAGCTTATCTTCCATAGGTAGAGAAGATTCCCTATCATCTATAAATATTTTGAGCGATAGATCTGCAGTTTACAATTATGCTAACCACTAAAAGAACCCATTTATCCTGAGACAATTTATAATTTTATGAAGTTTATCCTTGACTAAAAAAATGAATGGCGAGGGAAAATGGGATTAGACCTTAAAAACTCTTTGAGGGGCTTGAAAAATTACTATTTATTTCCCATTAATAATGTTGCCTCTATTTTTCAATAGTTAAAAAGAAAAATTTTGGGAACATATTCTGCAAGGATATGGCTTGCATTTATAAAATTGATATTACAAAGTGGCACAACTTTGAACCATTTCATAAATTTAATGACCATTTTCATGGCGATTTAAAACAAAAAAATGGCAGCATACTATTTCCCTAATGTAGAAAACCATCATCCATTTTGTATGAAATTAAAAAAAATTAGCATCTAAGTGAATTAAGTTGTCTAGGTAATTAAATATTTTATTCCCAAACTCAATCGATGTCTTTAGGGGGGTTATGTATAGCCTTGAAATGCAATGATACCACTCATTGTTTTCATGATCCTTTTAGGCACTGCAATAGTCTAGGAAACAAAAAAAAAAAAAAAAATTGAGTTGCTTAGGCGATAATTGATCTAGTTTCCACAACCAGAGTCTTTCAACATTTGACTTCATATTTTAGTAGTGAATGCTATAACCAAAAAAAATTTGAACCGTTGATCATATGTGCATGTAAGAGATAGATATGGAGAATATATATATATATATATATATATATATATATATATATATATATATATATATATATATATATATCCTAGTTCTTTGACTCTAGTACAAATTTTCTTGGCTATGGTGATTGTACACCATTTTCATCGATGGTTCCATTGCATTTGAGCTTGTGTCAAATTTTCCAAGAACACACACAAGAAGTAGAAAGTGGGAAAAGGGTTGAAAAGGAAAACACATACACACAATCGAAGACAAGTTGAATGGGGTTTGGTTGGTTGGTAAAACATGGGTGTTGTTATTCCCCAACCAAGGTTGAAATTCCCATAAACATGTTTTTCTCCAGTGAGCTATTTCTCCTAGGTAGCTACAAGTCATAGCCTTAATAGGTTCATCCATAGTGGGCCTTCTCAATTGGGTTGATGAAATTCATGGGAAAATTTTTATGAATAGATAGTCTTAATTTCCCTATAAGGATGTCCCATGGGTAGGTTCTAGTTACTTTTATCAGATTATCCTCTAACTTCCAAATCCTATACCAGAAATTTCACGAATTATAGGAAAAAAAGAAGAGGAATGTTTAGTTAAAATGCATCGATTGAATATTGAGATAAAAAATCAATTCAACCTGGGCTTGGATGGGTGGCGAAACAAGTGTGTTTTTTTTCCTCAGCCAAAGCCCCATGGCTACATGCAAGTCTTGTGAAAATTTGGCTAAGTAGATGTTCTTGACTGCCCCTAGTGGGCTAGCTCACTTGGGTAGGTGCAAGTATTTGGAAAATTTAATTGAGTAGATATTCTTAATTTCTCCTAATGGTCTATCTCACCTAGTACGGTGAAAGTGCCTAGGAATATTTGCTTGAATAGATACTCTTACTTAATCGATCCTTAGTGGGTTTCTTATCTAGGTAGGTGCGAGTCTTAAGGTAAATTTTGCTCAATAGATACTCTTAATTGTATTTGGTGTACTGTATCACTTGGGAAAGTGAGAGTCTGGGGTAAATTTGGTTGAATAGATACTCTTAATCAACCCCTAGGAGACTGTGGGCTGTCTCACTTGGGGAGGTGCCAGAGTTTGGAAATTTTGGCTAAATAGATACTCTTAACCAAAGCTTTGTCATAAAATATTTGAAAAATTAAAATGAGCATTAAGTGGTGGTATGTTACATAAGCTAATAGGCCATCCTCTATATTTTTTAGTAGTTATAATTGTTATTGTTGGTAATAATAGTCATGGGATTATGGTGCACAATTGTAGTAAGTCATTCAATACTCTACTTCCATTATCATTTATAATTAGTGTAGTTGTGATGGGTTCATACAATATGTCCATGTGAATACCAATGAAGAATCCCAAATCACAAGATGCAACAAATGAATGATTAAAATACAGAGGTGAGAAATACCAATGATTTTAGAGTAAACCATAAGGAGGAGCATAACTGTTATACTTACAGATACTCATGGATTCTATGATGGTGTCCTCTACATTGATTAAATTTTTGAAGCAATTGAAGGAGGAATAATCTCCATGAATGATGGGAATCATACTCTTTTTAGGACATACTTGGGCTAAAAAGTAGGCCAACATCTATACTATTTTTGTATTCAATAACACCAGATTTAACTTGGTCACTTCCTTCTTCACATACCCATTGCTAACAGAAACTTGCTTCAAACCAGAACCATTTCTAACACAAAACTGCTTCAAGCCAAACATTATAAAAATTAACAGAAAAATTCATCATGTTACACAACCAACACATTATAATGAAAGGGAACAAAAATACTTGAACAGATCAAAGGAAACATGGAATACAATACCTTCAGTCTCTTCAATTTTTCTACCATGTTTGAAAATAGAGATAGGAATGTCTTACATATTTCCAATTTCCAATAAATGCTTAGCCTCACCACCTTCATATATTTTCCCACAAAAGGTAGAATTCCTAAAAGAAACGCCCTTTTTGTCCATAGGCTTAAAATCAGGACAATGATCTTATGGGTATACAATAAATTTCCATTTGATATAAGCATCAAGATACCTAAACTATAAATGTGTTCAACATGTTATAAATGGAATAATTTCAGATCATAAATTCCTTAAGTGTTTCCATGTATATGTAAAATTATTTAGAGAAAATAAATACAAAATAAATACAGACAAAACTAAAATGTAAGTAGTGACATAGTCCTAGAACTTTCAGCAACTTCCCTCCATGTATAGTGTCTACTTATTATAGGGATATCACAACCTTCTACATAAAAATTCCAGGTATTCTCCTTAATCCATCTGGAATGAAACAAATTGTGGTAACATTAGAGTGAGATAATATTATTAATGTCAATTATAATGTATTAATAAATGTACATTAAATCATACACCTCGTCATCCATATTTCTTTATTATTGAGCACAGTCACTAAAGTACTTGGGTGGAGAACCTTCCACCTTTACACTAATAAACAATATTCAAAGCTCTAGCATCCTTTGGAGTTTCCATCGCTATTGAGAATTTTTTTCCTGAGGTTTCTTTCCATTACCTCTTCATTTTGTAGTTGAGATAATAGAACTTGTGCCTATATGACTAGTAGAATCTTGATGGAACTAATCATATACATGTTTAGTCCAACTAGTTGCTAGTTCAATGAGCCAAATGTTCTTCTCAAGCTGAAAAATAAAATCCAAACACCCAACATGTTCATAATATTCATTTACATTGACAATTAGAGGATACACAATTCCACGTTCAATAAAAATTCAATGAAATAAAACATAATATGCAATAATTTTGACAAAATAAGCACATGTTTTCCCAAATAAACATACTATAATAAAATTTGACTTATTATGAAGATATCGGCCCAATTTTTTTTTTTTTTAGGACACTTTCTGCACTAAGAGTGAAAATCCTTATACGTTCTACAAATGGTGCACAAAATCAGTCTAAGAGGCTAGCTCAACCAGTTATTGCCAAATTTATTAGCCATTATACTAGTTTAGTGCTAGTAGGTGTCAAGTTCAAATCCACCTAGGTGAGTTGCACTAGTCTACACCAACAAGTTTACTAGAGATGTCATCTATGAATACGGGGAAGAATCATTAGGGCTTCCCCAAGAGGTGTTCCTTATAAAAAAATTGGTGTATGGATTGATCTTAGAGAATGCAAATTTTCTTCAGAAATCTGTGTTAAGGACTAGAAACATCAAGCATGTGTTTTTACTTTTCTTTGTTGAATATTTGATTTAAAGCTTGATTTGCTCCTCCTTTAATGGTTTTCATGGAAAATTTTAAGGATGGAAAATAGTCTTGAAGTTTAAAAACATTGGCAAATCTCACTAGTCCCTAATATGAAAATTATAAAATGTTGATTGATGTATTTTTAATTTTTTTCAAATTTATAACGATTTTATATATACTCTTTATAATGTTGGCGATTTTTAAGGAAAATTTATTTTGTATTATAAAATTTGGGTGAATATTTTTTATAAAAAATGGAAATTAGCGAATCTTTCTTTTGGAAAAATCATGGAAAATTAGCCCACCTACGAATATTAGCCCCTAAAATTGTCCATGATGGTTTTGTTACCTTTTGGGAGAGGTAAATATAAAGGAGTACTTTTATATTTCTATATCTTATCTACTATGAACATAGTTTTACAAATCGGAATTGGTCACCTATCTAACCATGATTCCAACAAAAAACGGATCAAACTAAGATCAAACTAGGTTTAATAAATTGGAATTGGAAAAAATACATAAAATAATTAATTTTTAATGAAAAAATGAATTTTAAGATTATAAACCATGATTCTAAACCATTAGAGACAAAATGTGGAAATTATTCTCATATATATACCATGTAAGGGTGCATATATCAAAATGGCACAAAGTGAAATACATATAAATGATATCATCGAAAAACTACATAACCAATGAGGCTCTAATGGCTTCTAGAGCACAAAAAAATTCTACAATGAGGCTTTTAATGGCCTCCATAGTCCAAAAAAAATTCTACAACTCGAGCTAGTGGGATTTTAGTGGTCCCAAACTATATAAGCACAAAAAAATCAAGATAAGTAGTTGTGGAGTTCTTAAACAAACAATGAAGAAACATTTTCTTTAATTTCATCAAAGGAGATAGAGACCTGTTCGATAACATTGAGCCTATTTTGACAACTGATCTACTTCTTGATTCAATTCTCCAAAAACAAGAATAAAATAAATGACTTAGAACAACTGGAATATATCTTTCAAATGATCATCTGCCGTCCCGATATTAATAACTTGAAGCTGCCTATTTCTTTGTATTCAATTGATAACCAAGGTCAAGTCTTCATAAACTTGTAGAACCTTTACTTCTCTTTCTGTAGAATGCTTTACAAGTGATTTTAGAGCTAGCAACTCTGCTAAATTACATATACCATGCCCTAGAATTCCTTTAGGCTTTCTCCAGTGAGAATCAGAGAGGAAAATCATACTTCCCACACTACTATTATTTGCGTATTTGTTCCAACTTCCAGGTTCCATCTAAAAAACCCAACAGATTTATCTATGGATAGAATGAAAATTTGTTGAGAAAGTTCAACTTCTTTCACATCATAGAAACCATAACAATTACCCTTGAATAAACTTGATTAGGAAAGATAAACTTCCCTTTAAACAGATCTAAGATTCCATCCAACTAGATCATCCAACACAATATGCATGGAAAAGTTCTCAATCCATTCAAAGGAGGATTCCCAAACCATTTTCTGAGGAATAACTCTATTATATCATTTTTCCACACATTTCTTTGATGATTAATTGATTCCTCTTCCTTCCACAAATCTTGTTTATATGGACGATTGGTAAGTAAATAGTACACAATTTTCTTCAACAACTTTGTATAAAAAACATATAGTTGGGCCCTATCTACCTCTCCTTTGAATGATTTCCCAAGTCAAAAATTTATTATTTAATGCCAACCAGAGAAAGATATGGATTCTCTTCAGTGCCTATTCTTCCTAATCTCCTTCCATCACAAGATAGGGCCACAAGGGTTCATAGCAAATTGTTGTTTATATTCAAACCTTGCAGAGTAATAAGCTCCAGATTTGTTGTAATCCCAAGCTAAGTATTCGGGATTCTCTCGTAGTTTTACATGATCATTTTGAAGAGTTTCATCAAATTTTCTCCACAGGTCAATATGTCTTTCTACCAGCTCCATATTATGTCCCTACTTCCATCCTTTAGACTAGAAATTAGTAGCATCCAGGTTTCTTATTTTATTTAAATACATAAAGCCTCTATATCCCAGAAAAATATTAAGATCCTCAGGTCAAAACACCTTATCATACCTCAACATTGCATCAGAGTCAACCCGATCTATTCACTGTTCCCAAATTTCCACAATAAACATTGTCTAATGACTGGAAACAGAAGAACCAAAGCCTTCCACTCTTTTGAATTTTTATCATTCTTTCCTAAATTTCTTATCCAATAAATAATATCATAAGGCTTGATGTGTTTTTCCTCTAAAATTTCCTTCCCTAGACAATTCCTGGGGTAGCTTCCAGTGAGACTCCAAAAAATGGACGTTCTTCAATCCCATTTGCCTTCTTCCTTTGGCCTAGATAATTCCAATGCCTCCTATTCACAAAAGATATATTTTATTTTTCCAGATTTATTAACCCTAAGAACCTGTGGTACACCCTTCTAATCCTTTAAATAACACCCATCAGGATATGGGCCAAAGAATGCCAATAGATTGGAATTGATTCTAGTACTGATCTCATTAACATGAGTTGACCACTGATGGATAATCACTTGTTAAACCAGTGATTTATTCTTGTCTCTATCTGCAAAATAACTCAAATGATGTTTTAATTTTATCCAGAAAG
>JAXQQM020083162.1:0-20786 GCA_034641835.2 Pinus albicaulis
GACCTTTATTTTCCCACGTGTAAATTTTTGTAGATGTTCTATGCTTGATGCAACTTTACTTTTATTACAGCAATCACACAAATGGTTAAGTAAAATGCTGATAGAACATATTAGAAGATCTTATAGAAGACAAACTAGAAACAGAAAAATGTGATGCTGCGTTACGGCGGTCAACAGGATGCTTCAACCAGCAAAGACTCCTTGATCAGCCAACCCAGAATGTGTCACAACAATCCTCAAATCAGCTACCGAGTCAACCCAAGTCAACTCCAGAAAAGTCAACGCTGTCCAGAAAAGTCAACGAGAGCTGACAAGCCAAAGTCTTAGCAGCTTAACCATTCATCATGCCTTGACCTCGGTTATGTGCCAATGTGCGGCCTCCCAGAATCAAATTCTCCGATAAATTCAGCCCTTTCGGACCATGCGTTGACCAAAGACAACGCTGGTCCACTTTCTTTGTGACCCTAGGCTGCGAAATTCGTCCTTCCTCTTGGCCGTACAGAAATTCGTCCTTCTTCTTCACACGTGTGGGCTGGAAATGTCCTCCAAGGAGCTCGTACTAAATCAGATGAGAGAAGAAGATGTGTGTTGAGTTGTTGTGAAATGCTCTCCAACTTTGCTTGTATTTATATCCATCATTGGGGTGTGTGACACATCTGCTGGGGGTGTAAAACCTTAAGGCCGACCTACACATATAATTTATTATAAATAATAAATTCAAAATAAATGTTCTACTCATCGGATTAAGATATATTTTATATGGATTTTACACCTCTCCGAAAGAGGAATCCAACAAAAATATTAGCATCTTAATCTGAGCATCACAACATGGAGTTTGGACCTAGTTGTCCAATTTTAACCCTCCCTCTCAACTAGGGAGAACTCCATCCATCAGTGCAATCAAACATCGTGCGTCATCCCGCCGTAACTTGCTTTGCTGGCCTCTTTATTTCAGAACAGAAGTGGGTCGGTCACAAAGACATCATCCCCCGGCTGACATATTCAGCCCAGAGGTTCGAAACCTCTATCAGACTCACAAAGAGTCTCCAGCCAACCCGAAGTTGGTTCATTTGACCCGAAGTCAGGCAGAGGTCCCAGACCTCACTAAACTTGATCCCAGATCAAGGGGTTAGACCGTGCCATCCTAGATAGAGAGTACGGCAAGTTTTGATGCGTCCATCAGTATTTGCTACTAGTCTCTAGCTTTTCCCACCTCATTGGCCAAATGAGAGGTACTTCCCATGAGCCCTGAACTCAATGGGTAGGATGCATACGGGGCACAGATAAATGAGAGGCAAACCAGCTCAATAATCACAACGGTGGGGCAGAAGCATTATGAGTGCTTATAGCTCCGAGAAGCTATCCCCAAAGCCCCCCAGAGCTCCCAGAGCTCATCGTCCAACAGGACCCACATCATAGGGTCGTTCCACGATACCAAGACTCTCACGGAAGTTTAGGAACTTGACCTTCCCTAGGGGCTTAGTGAGAATATCCGCGACCTGCTCATCAGTTCCTATATGATCGAGCCTTACGGCGCCTCGCTGTACCATATCCCGGATAAAGTGGTACCTGATATCAATATGCTTGGATCGGTCGTGGAACACAGGATTCTCAGTCATACGAATCCCACTCTGGTTATCACAGAGTATCACAATGGTATCTAGCACATGTCCAAACAGCTCACTAAAGAGCTTTCGCAACCAAACTGCTTCACAACAGGCCATACTTGCTGCAATGTATTCGGCCTCAGCGGTGCTCAAAGCCACCGACTTCTGCTTCCTGCTCATCCATGAGATCGAAGCAGAACCAAGATTGAAGCAGCATCCCGATGTGCTCTTACGATCCACCACACTGCCAGCCCAATCGGCATCGGTATATCCACGGAGTGTCACACTCCCGGCAGTGTATCTCAGCCCATGGTTTATCGTGCCCCGAAGATATCTCAGAAGATTCTTGGCACCAACCCAGTGAAAGTGATGAGGCTCAACCATCTGTTGACTCAAAGTGTTCACTGCAAAACATATATCGGGTCGGGTGTTCACTAAGAACATCAAAGCTCCTATGAGTTGACGGTACTCAGTAGGATTGGCCAAGATAGGTCCAGTAGCGCTGCCACTCAACTTCTTGAAGTTGAGTTCCATCGGTGTTGACACGGACTTGCAGTCCACCATACCAAATCTCTCTAGAAGTTTCACAATGTATTTTCCTTGAGAAAGGAAAATCTCTCCAGGTCTCTGCCAGACCTCCAGGCCTAGGAAGTAGTGCATCAGTCCTAGGTCCTTCATCTCAAACTCAGCAGCGAGCTCCCTCTTACATTGATGAATGAGAGGGTCAGCACCTGTCAGGAAGAGGTCATCCACATATAACACTAGAATGAGAGGCTTCCCCTGTACAACCTTGAAATAAAGGTTCGGATCAGCATTACTTCGAGTGAAGCCCAGCTTCATCAAGTAACTATCCATCCTCTCGTACCAAGCTCTGGGTGCTTGCTTTAACCCATAGAGGGCTTTCTTCAACCTGCAAACATGAGTGTCTCGATCCTGAACTTCAAATCCCAGAGGTTGTTCCACATACACCTCTTCCTTTATTGCACCATGCAGAAAAGCGGTCTTGACATCCATCTGATGAAGACTCCATCCTTGCGTAGCAGCAAGGGCTATGATTGATCGAATGGTGGTATATCATGCCACAAGTGCAAATATGTCATCATAGTCTATTCCTTCCTTTTGA
Source organism: Pinus albicaulis (assembly GCA_034641835.2). Lineage (NCBI taxonomy): Eukaryota > Viridiplantae > Streptophyta > Pinopsida > Pinales > Pinaceae > Pinus > Pinus albicaulis. The sequence continues at coordinate 2,731 of JAXQQM020083162.1, forward strand.
GAGAAGCCACGGGCAACAAATCTTGCCTTGAACTTTTCAGCACTCCCATCAGATCCATGTTTGATCTTGTAGAGCCATTTCGCGGTGACAACTGATTTGTCCTTCGGCCTTGGGACCACATCCCAGACATCATTCTTCATTATGGACTCATATTCTTCGTGCATAGCATCCTTCCAAACTTGATGCTTTACGGCTTCCTCAAAAGATCCAGGTTCAGATTGTACAATAGTACTCATGGCAGCTAGATACCCTTGGTATCTACACGACTTCTTGCTTTCTCGAAATGTCCCCCTTTGGGGCAGCATGACCCTCAGCATCTTCGAGGGTGTCCCTGAGCCATGATGGTCTCTTTCCCAGTGAAGGAGATGGATCAATAGGGTCCATTGGTCCTTCAATATCAGGCATTGTCTCATCCTGCGGTTCTTCATGATTTCCAGACCTTTCTTCATGATTTTCTTCAGATCTTGGAAGATCTACTACTTTCTTCAGGGAAGCATCTTCGTCAAAAGTGACATCATGGCATATCTCTACTTCCCTTTGACCAGGTACATAGACTCTATAGGCTTTAGAAGTCTCACTGTAGCCCACAAACATTCCTTTCTTCCCAGAAGCATCCAGCTTACTTCTCTTTTCTTTCGGCACATGAAAATAAACAGGACATCCAAAAATTCTAAAATGTGAGACATCAGGTTTCTTACCAGTGAAAACCTCTTCGGGAGTTTTGGAGTCTAGAGCGGAATGAAGGCATCGGTTTTGAATATACACAGCAGTATTTGCAGCTTCTCCCCACAGAAACTTCAGTAGACCCTGGTCACATAGCATGGCACGGGCAGCTTCCACAATAGTCCTATTCTTGCGTTCAGCAACACCATTCTGCTCAGGAGTATATGCAGTGGTAGTCTCCCTCTTAATGCCAGCTTCTCTGCAAAAGTCTTTGAACTCATTTGAGTCATATTCAGTGCCATTGTCGGTCCTCAAAATCTTGATCTTCTTTCCGATCATATTTTCCACAAAGGCTTTGAAGGTACGGAACCACATGAAAGCCTCATCCTTCTTCTTCAAGAAGTATATCCAGGTTTTGCGAGAGAAGTCATCAGTGAATGTCATGTAGTAAGAACATCCCCCCAGGGATGTCACGGGCAACATACCGGATAGATCAGAATGGACCAATTGCAAAATATCAGATGTCTTTGTGACACTTGAGGGGAAAGGTCCCCTTGTATGTTTTCCTTCGGCACAGCCCTTACATACACCTTCATGATTATTTCCAAAGTCGGGCATCCCTGTCACCACCTTCCTTGCTTCGGGAAGGGCCTTGTAATGAAGGTGTCCAAATCTTCGGTGCCATAGTTCGGTTTGACGGATAGTATCACATGTCATTGCTCCCAGCGGACTCCCTCCAACCTGGTAGAGTGTGCCAACTCTAAAACCAATCGAGATAGCTTCCTTGAAACTCTTCTTCCACATGAGCACCTTTCCATCATAGAAAGTTACATTGAATCCTTTGTCTTCCATGGCTGATACAGACAAAAGGTTCTTCTTCAATTTTGGTACATAGAGTACATCTTGCAAATGTAGGACTTGTCCTTGAGACAAGTGGAGGGTCACAGTCCCTGTCCCTTTCACGGGGTATGTGGCATTATCTCCAAGGATAATTTCTAGATTAGTATCCCTCTCAACCATATCAGAGAGTGCTTCCTTGAATCCAGTGATGTGTCTTGAGGCACCACTATCTATCAGCCAGACATCCATAGTGTCGGGCGGAGATGTAGCAGAGAGAGCAGATACAAGAATATACTCATTTCTTTTATCAACAGTATTAGACTCCTCATACCTAGAATTTCTAGACCTTTTAGAAGGTTGATTGTTTCCACCAGAGGGAGCCTTCCTCTTTCCTTTAGATCTGTCGTTTCTTCGATTCCCATTCCTCCGGTTGTTGTTGTTATCATCACTATCGGGAGAATCCTTCTTGAAGGGACATTCTCTAGCATAGTGACCAGGCCTATGGCAAGTGAAACACTTACCCTTCTTTTCTTGAGTCCTTGTTCTTCCTTTGTCCTTAGGACCACTAGAGTTCTTCTTTCGAGAATGAGCACCATAGGTAGCATTTCTGTCATTTTCGAATTCCTTCATTCTTGTTTCTTCTTGCATACATCTAGATAGAAGCTCGTCAAAGTTAGGAATGGTATTATTATTGAGAATGGTAGTAGTGAATACTTGCCATTCATATGGGAGTCCTCCAAGTGCGGTGAGAACCATCTCACGATCAGCTATTGTCTCCCCAATAGCCAACAAATTGTTCCTTGTTTCGGTCAATTCAGAAAGTAAGCTTGAACGGACTCATCCCGGCCCTTCTTCACATTCTTCAATTTATTCTTGAGGAATAGCACTTGGTTTACATTATTTACCTTAAACATAAGGATCAATTTATCATACATCTCCTTGGATGTGCCTAGCTCAGATATGTAGGCAACCAGACTTTTATGTATGGATTCCCTGATCATCAGCTTTGCTTTGATCTCCCCCTTCTTATACTTGTTTTTAGCAGCAGCAGTAGCATTGGATGGAGATTCTTGTATCTTACCCAGTACATGATCCATGAGATCATGGTCTTCCAATTTGAGATCTAATATCATCTTCCAGGCATGGAAGTCATCCCTTCCAGTCAGCTTGTCATTCTCCTTGAATTCATAACTTGTGGAACCCATTTTCTTAGATGGTGATTGCTAAAGTTAGGGCTTGTCTTCACCTCAGCTCCGATACCATGTAAATTTTTGTAGATGTTCTATGCTTGATGCAACTTTACTTTTATTACAGCAATCACACAAATAGTTAAGTAAAATGCTGATAGAACATATTAGTGGATCTTATAGAAGACAAACCAGAAACATAAAAATGTGATGGTGCGTTACGGCGGTCAACAGGATGCTTCAACCAGCAAAGTCTCCTTGATCAGCCAACCCAGAATGTGTCACAACAATCCTCCAATCAGCTACCGAGTCAACCCAAGTCAACTCCAGAAAATTCAACGCTGTCCAGAAAAGTCAACGCATGGCAGCAAGCTAAAAGTCAAAGCAGCAACAGTTCGGTCAACCTTTTGACCTCGATTTCTGTGCCAATGTGTACGGCCTCTCAAAATCGAATTCTCCAACAAAATTCAGCCCTTTTGGACCATGCGTTGACCAAAGTCAACGCTGGTCAAACTTCCTTCAAAACCCTAGCTACAGAAATTCGTCCTTCCTCTTGGCCGTACAGATTCTTCCTTCTTCACACGTGTGGGCTGGAATTGTCCTCCAAGGAGCTCGTACTAAATCAGATGAGAGAAGACGATGTGTGTTGAGTTGTTGTGAAATGCTCTCCAACTTTGCCTGTATTTATATCCATCATTGGGGTGTGTGATACATCTGCTGGGGGTGTAAAACCTTAAGGCCGACCTGCACATATAATTTATTATAAATAATAAATTCAAAATAAATGTTCTGCTCATCGGATTAAGATATATTTTATATGGATTTTACACCTCTCCGAAAGAGGAATCCAACAAAAAATATTAGCCACTTAATCTGAGCAAATTTAACACCACGCATGTAGGCTATTTGGCATTTATTGTTATGTTTTTGAGTTGTTGTGAGGTCAACTTGTGACCTCTCACTTGTTGAACACTTAAGCAAACCTGTTTTAGGACTTTGCTTGTAAAATTAGTGGAAATGAGGCAAGTTATCTTTCATATAAATAGAGGGAGCCTTGCTCCACTTTTAACCATCACACATTCATTCACTCTTCTCTTCCAAAGAGTGTGAATTAGTCTCCATGTTTCTACTTGGGCAGAATGTAATATTTTTATGGTGTGAAGTTTTTTTGGAGATGGCACCTTGCTTGGAGTTGTTTTGCTAGGATTTACTGAAGTGTTTCTCTTTGGAAATTGTGTAATTTTAATGTGCATTCTCTATATTTTGCAAATTGTATTTGTGTAGTAGGGTTTCTATTTTGTGTCATAAGATAATTGTTAAAGCTATCTTATAATCTTGCTCCTATGTGATATGTTAAATTGTTTTCCTGGAAACCTTTAAGGGAACTTCAAGTGCGCATCCCTTAAAATCTCCCCTCAAAAAGAAGTCGCTAGGGTTTAAAAAGGATGTCCTAATCATTCCCCTTGACCTCCATAAGGTCGTTCTCATTGAATTAGCCCTAAAAGACTCCATTTTCCCATTTAGGACAATGGCACTAATCATGAAATTGTTGATCAATCCTCTTATTTTTTAAATTTCTTCTTCTTTCTTTCTTTTTTATAATAATGAGGGTTAGGACTAGGGTTTTATGTGAAAATTTGCTAAAAAGTAAATTTATGTTTGATGTTTATGGTTCTTAAAGTAGGAAACGCATTAATAATCAATATAAAAGAAAAATATAGAATCATTCCAAGTAAAAACCATCCTTTTAGATGTTGTTGTTATCACTTATTTGTTTTTTGTGCATGTTTTCAACCATAAAATTCCATTCAAACTCTATATCCTTAGTGTAAAGGCCTTGCTCCCGTTAGGTGTTAAATGTTATCACTTATTTGTTGTTTGTGCGTGTTTTCAACCATAAAATTCCTTTCAAAATTCTATATCCTTAGTATAAAGGCCTTTCCCCCTTTATTGATTATTCATTGAAAGGCCTTTTCCTTGGCTATAAGACGATATCACATACCTTATCATTGAAAATATATAAAACCGTTATTTATAACAGCCTTAAAATTGGTCTAGGAATAGAGTACTTGAACATTAGTATAGAACACTTAGACCTTCTAGGCTCCATCAATATTGTATCTCATCTGATAGACCTCATATCATTCACCCTGAGCCATTATTGTTGAACATCCTTTAGGTGAGTTTAGGGAAGCTTCCCTTGTGGTAAAATACCTAAATACCTAAATTAGGTGATTTTTCTTGGTTTTTTCCCATTGTTTCTTCTATTTTTCGAGGGTTTATACTACCAAAATTATGAAAAAAGCTTTTTCTTTCCAGATTTGTTTTTTTTATTATTTTTTTTGCAATAATGCCTTCCATCCAAGGTTCAAGTTCAAGCCCCAAGTCCAACCCAAGGGTTGAATATTATCTTCTTTGGAAGCACGTTCAGAGGTTTCAAAGATGTGGAGGTGGTGGCTCATGGGAATGGCGATGTAACCTTTGCAGTAATTCTTACAAGGGCTCTTACCCAAGAGTGAAGCCACATCTTTTGCATGGAGGAGGACATGGGATTGCAGGTTGCACAAAAACAACAGACCCTTTGGTGAGGAGGGAATATCAAAGAAAGCAAGATCAAGCGGATGGAATTAAATGAAGGCATGATGAACTTAGTGAAGCTACTACTAAAGCTCCAGCAAACATTGAGCCAATGATTGTAGCTGAAGCAAGGAAGAGGAAAGCCACTCAACAACCAGAACAACCACCATCCAAAGGGGCATCCGGTACAGTTCAATATAGCATAATTGCTAAATTGGTGAATGTGCAAGCAAAAGAAGAAGTTGATTCCAGAGTGGCTAGGTGGCTAGGTGCATCTATGCATGTGGTATCCCATTCAATGTTGTTTGCTCTCCCTAATGGCAAGATATGATAAGAGCAGTTAACAAAGCTCTTCAAGGGTACAAGGGGCCCAACTATGAGAAAGTTAGAACTCAGCTTCTCAAAAATGAGAAGGATCTTGTGGAGGATATCTTATCACCAATTCATTCTTCCTGGGGTAGCTCTGGGGTTACCATAGTCTCAGATGGATGGGCAGATACAAGGCATAGACCATTGATAAATATCATTGCCACTTCACCAAAAGGAGTAATGTTTTTAAAGGCTGAACACTGCTCAGGAGAGGTAAAAGATGCACAATTCATTGTTGATGTTATTATAAAATCTATTGAACAAATAGGTCCTAATAGGGTGGTGCAACCATGTAAGTTATCACGGATAATGCACCAGTATGCAAAGTTGCAGGTTCAATTATTGAGGGGAGGTAAGACCACATCTTTTGGATACCCTGCATTGTCCATAATCTTAATCTGATCTTAGAGGAGATCGACAATAAAGTCCCAATGATAAAGCAACTCACAAGGGAAGCAAGGGGAATTGTTAAATTCAAGCAATATTTCAAGAGTACTCCAAAATTCAAATTGGAGTTGCTAAAAGTTGTTGAGACAAGATATGCCTAAAACTTCATAATGTTGCGCCACCTTGTTGACATTAAGCAAGCAATAGTTTCTATGGTGGTGAGTCAAGTTTGGGCTGAGTGGAGACAGGCAGATTCAGAGTGAGGATATACGGTGCGTAGATTGTGCCTTGATGAGGATTGGTGGAGCAAGATAGATTTCTTGCTAATGTTCACAACCCCTGCATTTGAGCTTCTTTGGAATGCTGACACTGACCAACCTTTCTTAGGAGAGGTATATGATGGCATGGATTCCATGGTTGAGAAAACTATGGAAATCATTTCACAAGAGTCTCCACAGCTTTTGTTTGTAGATGATCATTTTGTTGAATTAGTCAAGAAAATCATTGTTGATAGGTGGAACAATTTCAACACTCCATTGCACACTTTAGCACATTCCTTGAACCTCAAATTTTATGATGAGGAGTTTCTTGCTCAAAGTAATGGGAAAAGGAAGGCACCCCATAAGGATAGAGAGGTGGCTAATTGGGTGACAAAAGCCCTTATGAAAAAATTTCAAGCTCATCTACACAGGGAGATGAAGGAAGAATTTGTCATTTTTGTTGCAGGAATAGATGATTATTCAGATATATCATCTTTGGAGGAGTTAAGCACCATGAATCCAGTTAGGTGGTGGATTTGTCATGGAGCAAATGGTGTACATTTGCAAAACCTCGCAATTTGCGTCCTTTCACAAGTGGCAAGCTCTTCATCAGCAGAAAGGAATTGGAGCACCTATGGTTTTATTCATTCTATGAAGCGCAACAGGTTGGGCTCACAGAAGGCAGAGGATCTTGTTTATGTGCACTCCAACCTTCGCCTTGCATATCGTGGGGGTCCAGAATATGGCAATGATCCTTCTAAAGAATGGGATGTGGATCCAGAAAATCCTAATTTGGAGCTCTCTCTTGTTGCCATGAATATTGAGGACTAGGAGCATAGAAGTGGAATTGGCCAATCATCTTCTTCAGCTACACCATCCACTGTTGGGCATGCTTCTGCTGCTATTTTTGATGAGGATTCTGATAATAAGTATTAGTATTTTGCAATGTTGCGAACATCGGCATTGAGATAAGATCGGCAAGGGTCCGAAAAACCAAAAAATCGGGAAAATCGGGAAAATATCGATAAAAAATCGGCAAACATCGGCAAAATTAAGATTCCATAAAAATATCTTTAAAAATCGGCAAACATCGGCTAGACCAAAAAATCGTGATTTCGAGATAAAATCGAGATGTTATCGAGATGTTTGCAACACTGGTATTTTGTCTTTATAGTACTTGTAGCCTCATAGTTTTTATTGTACTTGCAGCCTCGTATATATAATAAAGGCTTATTTTGAGATTTTGATATATAATAAAGGTTGGTTTTGGATATTCCAATATTGTTATTTTCATTATGTGTTTGTGATCATTCATGAGTAAATGTGATGTGAATTTAGAGACTTATAGTTTATGCTTTGAATGTATTAAATTATAATTGATCATGTATGTTTTATGATTGCACACAACATTTCTTAAATGTCCTAATATATATATATATATATATATATATATATATATATATATATATATATATATATCGTGTTTCCCTGTTTCCAAAATTTGGGGGGGTCGCGTTTTGTACCCGTGCCCGTTCGGAAACTCGTTTTTGTTTCCCTGTTTCGTGCAACTTAGCTTTAAACTTCATGTTTTTGTTTTGATGATTACTTGATGATACAAAGATAAAAGAAGAACTTAAAGAAGATAATAAGAACACAAGAATAACACAAGTAATTATCAACATAAGGAAATCTTTCTACCTTTATAATTTTCTAACACTTGCCACATAGGTCTCCAACACTCCAAGAAAGAATGCCAAGCAAGCATCAAACAAAGTTTAATACTCTGTGAGCATCCATCATAAAACGACCAAAGATAATCAACACACCATACACCCTACACCATATGAAGCTCCCCCAATCATGGTGTAAACACTTTCAATGTAACCCCATAAAGCTAATAGTATTTAGCTATGTTTCACGGGGACCCATCCCCGCCATAATTCATGTTGTTTCCTCCGTTCTGGCATTCTGGGGACTCTGGAATTCGTCGAAAACGTTCCAGATTTGCCGAGGACTCCATCGGGGACTTGGGGACTTCAAGGTCGTCCCCTAGTTGTCCCTCGAAAATTCGGGGACTTTTTGGGGACTTCCAAAATGTCCCTCAATAAATCGGGGAATTTTGGACGTCCCCAATAAAATTTCAAATCATAAGTTAAAAAAATATTAAAATATTTCATTTTTATATAAAAAATTAAAACAAAATTTTAATAAAAATTCAAACTTTTAATTAAAAAAAATGTAAATTCCTAAATTACATTTACCCTAACCTAAAGGCTAACGCATATACCTATCAAACTTAAAACATTACGGTTTACCGTTTTACCATTTGGAAGCTACACTAGTGACTATATTATTTTTAAATTTTAATTTTTGTCATTTTGGTTCATGGACTATAGTCTATGACTATAATTTATAAATTTATAATCCATGGTTTTCTAAGACTCTTAATTTGAGATTTATATTTAAATTTTAATGAATTATTCATGTTTACATCTTTATTAAATCTTAGTACTATTTACTTTTACGCTTTAGCTGCTATTTAAATTTTGAAATGATTCATCATGCATCAATGATCATAGAATGATTATGTAGAGATTAGACAGTAGTAGATTGTAGGTTGTAAGTTGTATGAAACTAATAGTACTTCTTAAGTTATGCAATGATGACGAAATTTGTTTTTCTGATGCACAATTCTCAATGACGATTAGATACTATTAGACTATTAGTATTAGTCTTTAGATTTATCATTTTAGTATTTTATTTATTTTGATTCATGTTTAATTTTATTTTAATTTTAATTTTTTAATAAATAATAAATATAATAAATAATTGCCGCACTTTCCGTCTCCAACCCGCCATCCCCTGAAAATTTGGGAGTGTGCTCTAGCTGTCCCGGAAACTCGTCCCCCCGTCCCCACAGCCAGTGCAACACAAGTATTTAGTATTTACAGCTTCTTCAACCTTCTTACCCATTTCCTCTTTAACTCTTCTATTAGTAATCTCTTCATTCTTCTAGTGGTATCTTCATCCTTATTCTTTGATTTCTAACTATTATAGATGCATTTTTATATTCTCAACATTATTATGAAGGCCTTGATTATGCATATGCAACCCTTTAATTTCTTCATCTTTCTTATTCAATTTTTCCCTTGACTCATTTGTTTCCTTCTTACATTTGCTCATATTTCCTTGCTTCATATTTCCTTGCTTTAAGTCCCTAACCTCCCAATGAGTTGTATATTAAGGGCTTCCACTTGGACAACTCATAACACTTCTTCATTAGCTCCTCTTTTTCTTCCTTCAATTCAACCTTTATTTTATTTTCTTCCATTTCTATTTCCTTCTTCTATCCATTTAAGAAGGATTTCTCAAATGCTTCCCATGTTATAAAAATTTCCATTCTAGTGTATATATATCAAGACTATTCCACCAGTTAAGAGCCTTATCTACATGATAAGTACCTATATAATCTTCTATGTTCTTCCGATTTTTCTCTACAATATTCAACTATTCTTTCTTTAGGACCAACTCTAATATCATTTCCACAAAACCATTGCAGTTACATTAGTTTTTATTTGGGGTATAACCAAAACCCTTAGATTTCAATACCCAAACCTTCAATATTCATCCCAATTTGTCAAAATGACTTCACCAATATATTCTCCTGTATTTCCTCTTTCCAACAACCTTTAAATACCTGAATCAGACCCTCCAACCAAAATATACTAATTTTAAGTTAACGTACATTTTGAAGACCCTCTTATTTAGGGACTACTTTGTAGACTGACCCTATAGTTAGTGTATCTCGGAAATGTTCTCACTTATGCTGCTGAAATTCCACCTATACCAGCCAAATACAATTTTATTGGAACCAGACCAGAGCCAGTATAGCCAATCGATCTGACAGCTTTCAGGCCCTAAAAAATCTGACCGATGGCACAGCACCGGAAAAGGCTGATTCAATACCAAACTAGGATTTTTCCACCAAACCAACCGATTCTTCAAGGAACCAGCCAATATTGTACAATGAAACTAAGGACCCTTGGAACACACATTCTTTAAGAAAAGTAATAATTTATGGGTGGGGCAGCCTACTATTCAACGATAGGACCCTACTAATGTTATGCAATTGATGGTAATGCTAAATTCATTTTCATCTTTTTACTTAAATTTTTGACATTACCATTAATTGTTTTAGGATGCTTGAGATTGGTTCCAACCCGACTGGATTTCAAATGGAGAAAGCAAAATTTTAGATCCCACTCAAAATCCAGCAAACTTGACAGTTACCAGGATTTCAAGATTAGGGGGATTGTAATGTTTCCATTGGAGTTTGTCATGTATGAGGGCATGGAACTAGCTTTTAATCCCTCTATGTACCTCAATGTTAGTGGCATTGATTGTTGAACTCCTATGTCATGACCCTAGTAAAAATGTACCCATCACTCAAACAAAATCACAATTTGACATGTTAAACTTTTTCTATCTTATTTTAATGCTTGGAGGGTGATATTGATGATCAAGATCCAATATAAGTAATGATTTTGATGATATGCAAGAATTTGTTCAAGCATGATTTTTTTTTGGACTTTAGAAGCCATCTAGAGCCTCTTTGTTGATGTATTTTTGGTTCAGAGATGGATTCCCTAGAAGTTGTTATGGTTATATGCACCCCTACTTGCTATATATATGAGAAACTTTGTATAGTTGTGTATAATGGTTTGATTCATATGGATGAACATGTGTGTGTGTGTGTGTGTGTGTTTTCTTTTCAAATTTTGTATATTTATGTATTTTTTGGTCAACGAGTTTTTTCCAATTCCAGTCTAGTTCCTGGATTTTGGGTCAACCAGTTCCATGACCAGGGGCCAAATCCACATTGCACAATGGCATAGGCCCTACTAAATTTCAATGCACCAAACAAAAACTTATGGTCACTCTCCCAAATTTTGCATATCTTGGAGCCCTTTTAGGAAAGCACTTGTACGCACTGCCACTCTATCAATTTTTTATCTATGCCCCTAAAAATTGGACCTAAAACATTGTGATCTATTTTGCATTCCAACCTTTTGATCTCCAATTACGATAGTTTCACTAAAATTACTTGCAAAAACCCTTACTTGCACTTCCTATAGCTTTGAAATTATAACAATTGGGGGTTTGATATTTTGACCATATATTTTTCATTATTTCCTCTTTCATACCCTTCAACTCCCGCCCAATTTCAATATTTCAAACAGGAGTAATAGCAGAAAATGTAAGCTAACTCTTTTCAAGATGTGAATTCAAGGATCATTTGCTTTAATACCATATGTTATGAACCCAACACTCAAAATAGTATGATAAATTAGAATATACACGATGTACACCAAATATAAGCATGAAGCACAACACCAAAACTGATAGTTGTTAAATTTGGACAACTAGATCCAAACTCCATGTTGTGATGCTTAGATTAAGTGGCTAGTATTTTTGTTGGATTCCTCTTTCGGAGAGATGTAAAATCCATATAAAATATATCTTAATCCGATGAGCAGAACATTTATTTTGAATTTATTATTTATAATAAATTATATGTGCAGGTCGGCCTTAAGGTTTCACACCCCCAGCAGATGTGTCACACACCCCAATGATGGATATAAATACAGGCAAAGTTGGAGAGCATTTCACCACAACTCAACACACGTCTTCTTCTCTCATCTGATTTAGTACGAGCTCCTTGGAGGACAAGTTCAGCCCACACGTGTGAAGAAGAAGGAGGACGAATCTGTACGGCTGAGCTGAAGGACGAATTTCTGCAGCTAGGGTTTTGCTGGAAGTTTGACCAGCGTTGACTTTGGTCAACGCATGGTCCGAAAGGGCTGAAACTTGTTGGAAAGTTCGATTTTGAGAGGTCGTACACTTTGGCACAGAAATCGAGGTCAAAGGGTTGACCGAACTGTTGCTGCGTTGACTTTTAGCTTGCTGCCATGCGTTGACTTTTTTGGACAACGTTGACTTTTCTGGAGTTGACTTGGGTTGACTCGGTTGCTGATTGGAGGATTGCTGTGACACATTCTGGGTTGGCTGATCAAGGAGACTTTGCTGGTTGAAGCATCCTGTTGACCGCCGTAACGCACCATCACATTTTTTCTGTTTCTGGTTTGTCTTCTATAAGATCCACTTATATGTTCTATCAGCATTTTACTTAACTATTTGTGTGATTGCCGTAAGAAAAGTAAAGTTGCTTCAAGCATAGAACATCTACAAAAATTTACATGGTATCGGAGCTGAGGTGAAGACAAGCCCTATCTTTAGCAATCACCATCAAAAGAAATGGGTTCCACAAGTTTTGAATTCAAGGAGAATGACAAGCTGACTGGAAGGGATGACTTCCATGCCTGGAAGATGATATTAGATCTCAAATTGGAAGACCATGATCTCTTGGATCATGTGCTGGGTAAGATTCAAGAACCTCCATCCAATGCTACCGCTGCTGTTAGAAACAAGTATAAAAAGGGAGAGATCAAAGCAAAGCTGATGATCAGGGAATCCATTCATAAGAGTCTGGTTGCCTATATATCTGAACTAGGCACATCCAAGGAGATGTATGATAAATTGATCCTTATGTTCAAAGTAAACAATGTGAACCAAGTGCTATTCCTCAAGAATAAGTTGAAGAATATGAAGAAGGGCCGGGATGAGTCTGTTCAAACTTACTTTTTGAAATTGACCGAAACAAGGAACAATCTGCTGGCTATTGGGGAGACAATAGCTGATCGTGAGATGGTTCTCACCGCACTTGGAGGACTCCCATATGAATGGCAAGTATTTACAACTACCATTCTCAATAATAATACCATTCCTAACTTTGATGAGCTTCTGTCTAGATGTATGCAAGAAGAAACAAGGATGAAGGAATTCGATAATGACAGAAATGCTGCCTATGTTGCTCATTCTCGAAAGAAGAACTCTGGTGGTTCTAAGGACAAAGGAAGAACAAGGTCTCAAGAAAAGAAGGGTATGTGTTTCACTTGCCATAGGCCTGGTCACTATGCTAGAGAATGCCCCTTCAAGAAGGATTCTCCCGATAGTGATGATAACAACAACAACCGAAGGAATGGGAATCGAAGAAACGACAAATCCAAAGGAAAGAGGAAGGCTCACTCAGGTGGAAACAATCAACCTTCTAAAAAGTCTAGGAACACCAGGTATGAGGAGTCTAATGCTGTTGATAAAAGAAATGAGTATATTCTTGTATCTGCTCTCTCTGCTACATCTCCGCCCGACACTATGGCTGTCTGGCTAATCGATAGTGGTGCCTCAAGACACATCACTGGATTCAAGGAAGCACTCTCTGACATGGTTGAAAGGGATACTAATCTAGAAATTATCCTTGGGGATAATGCCACATATCCCGTGAAAGGGACTGGGACTGTGACCCTCCACTTGTCTCAAGGACAAGTCCTACATTTGCAAGATGTACTCTATGTACCAAAATTGAAGAAGAACCTTGTGTCTGTATCAGCCATGGAAGACAAAGGGTTCAATGTAACATTCTCTGATGGAAAGGTGCTCATGTGGAAGAAAAGCTTCAAGGAAGCTATCTCGATTGGTTTTAGAGTTGGTACACTCTACCAGGTTGGAGGAAGTCCGCTGGGAGCAATGACTTGTGATACTATCCGACAAACCGAACTATGGCACCGAAGATTTGGACACCTTCATTACAAGGCCCTTCCCGAAGCAAGGAAGGTGGTGACAGGGATGCCTGACTTTGGAAGTAATCATGAAGGTGTATGTAAGGGCTGTGCCGAAGGAAAACATACAAGGGGACCTTTCCCCTCAAGTGTCACAAAGACATCTGATATTTTGCAACTAGTCCATTCTGATCTATCTGGTATGTTGCCCGTGACATCCCTGGGAGGATGTTCCTACTACATGACATTCACTGATGACTTCTCTCGCAAAACCTGGATATACTTCTTGAAGAAGAAAGATGAGGCTTTCATGTGGTTCCGTACCTTCAAAGCCTTGGTGGAAAATATGACCGGAAAGAAGATCAAGATTTTGAGGACCGACAATGGCACTGAATATGAGTCAAATGAGTTCAAAGACTTTTGCAGAGAAGCTGGCATTAAGAGGGAGACTACTACTGCATATACTCCTGAGCATAATGGTGTTGCTGAACGCAAGAATAGGACTATTGTGGAAGCTGCCTGTGCCATGCTATGTGACCAGGGTTTACCAAAGTTTCTGTGGGGAGAAGCTGCAAATACTGCTGTGTACATTCAAAACCGATGCCCTCATTCCGCTCTGGACTCCAAAACTCCCGAAGAGGTTTTCACTGGTAAGAAACCTGATGTCTCACATTTTAGAATTTTTGGATGTCCTGTTTATTTTCATGTGCCGAAAGAAAAGAGAAGTAAGTTGGATGCTTCTGGGAAGAAAGGAATGTTTGTGGGCTACAGTGAGACTTCTAAGGCCTATAAAGTCTATGTACCTGGTCAAAGGGAAGTAGAGATATGCCATGATGTCACTTTTGACGAAGATGCTTCCCTGAAGAAAGTAGTAGATCTTCCAAGATCTGAAGAAAATCATGAAGAAAGACCCGGAAATCAAGAAGAACCGCAGGATGAGACAATGCCTGATATTGAAGGACCAATGGACCCTATTGATCCATCTCCTTCACTGGGAAAGAGACCATCATGGCTCAGGGACACCCTCGAAGATGCTGAGGGTCATGCTGCCCCAAGGGGGACATTCCGGGAAAGCAAGAAGTCGTGTAGATACCAAGGGTATCTAGCTGCCATGAGTACTATTGTACAATCTGAACCTGGATCTTTTGAGGAAGCCGTAAAGCATCAAGTCTGGAAGGATGCTATGCACGAAGAATATGAGTCCATAATGAAGAATGATGTCCGGGATGTGGTCCCGAGACCGAAGGACAAATCTGTTGTCACCGCAAAATGGCTCTACAAGATCAAACATGGATCTGATGGGAGTGCTGAAAAGTTCAAGGCAAGGTTTGTTGCCCGTGGCTTCTCTCAAAAGGAAGGAATTGACTATGATGACATATTTGCACCTGTGGCACGATATACCACCATTCGATCAATCATAGCCCTTGCTGCTACGCAAAGATGGAGTCTTCATCAGATGGATGTCAAGACCGCTTTTCTGCATGGTGCAATAAAGGAAGAGGTGTATGTAGAACAACCTCTGGGATTTGAAGTTCAAGATCGAGACACTTATGTCTGCAGGTTGAAGAAAGCCCTCTATGGGTTAAAGCAAGCACCCAGAGCTTGGTACGAGAGGATGGATAGTTACTTGATGAAGCCGGGCTTCACTCGAAGTAATGCTGATCCGAACCTTTACTTCAAGGTTGTGCAGGGGAAGCCTCTCATTCTAGTGCTGTATGTGGACGACCTCTTCCTGACAGGTGCTGACCCTCTCATTCATCAATGTAAGAGGGAGCTCGCTGCTGAGTTCGAGATGAAGGACCTAGGACCGATGCACTACTTCCTAGGCCTGGAGGTCTGGCAGAGACCTGGAGAGATTTTCCTTTCTCAAGGAAAATACATTGTGAAGCTTCTGGAAAGATTTGGAATGGTGGACTGTAAGTCCGTGTCGACACCGATGGAACTCAACTTTAAGAAGTTGAGTGGCAGCGCTGCCGGGCCTATCTTGGCCAATCCTACTGAGTATCGTCAACTCATAGGAGCTTTGATGTTCTTAGTGAACACCCGACCGGATATATGTTTTGCAGTGAACACTTTGAGTCAACAGATGGTTGAGCCTCATCATTTTCACTGGGTTGGTGCCAAGAATCTTCCGAGATATCTTCGGGGCACGATAAACCATGGGCTGAGATACACTGCCGGGAGTGTGACACTCCGTGGATATACTGATGCCGATTGGGCTGGCAGTGTGGTGGATCGTAAGAGCACACGGATGTCGTTTGTCTTGCTTCTGGCTTCGATCTCATGATGAGCAGAGCGTGTGCCTGTTTGAGCACCGCGAGGTCGAATACATTGCTGCTAGTATGGCCTGTTGTGAAGCAGTTTGGTTGCGGAAGTTCTTTAGTGAGCTGTTTGGACATGTGCTAGATACCACTGTGATACTCTGTGATAATCAGAGTGGGATTCGTATGACTGAGAATCCTGTGTTCCACGACCGATCCAAGCATATTGATATCAGGTACCACTTTATCCGGGATATGGTACAGCGAGGAGCCGTAAGGCTCGATCATATAGGAACTGATGAGCAGGTCGCGGATATTCTCACTAAGCCCCTGGGGAAGGTCAAGTTCCTAACCTTCCGTGAGAGTCTTGGTGTCGTGGAACGACCCTATGATGTGGGGTGTCGTGGAAAGACCCTATGATGTGGGTCCTATTGGACGCATGAGCTCTGAGAGCTCGGGGGGCTTTGGGGACAAATTTTCGAGCTATGAGCAACCACAAGGCTAGGCTTGCCAAACCTTGTTGGTGTGCTTGGACCCCACCGTTGTGATTATTGAGTTGGTTCACCTCTCCACATCTGTGCCCCGTATGCATCCTACCCATTGAGTTCGGGGCTCATGGGAAGTACCTCTCATTTGGCCAATGAGGTGTGGAAAAGCTAGAGACTATTAGCAAAGACTGATGGACGCATCAGAGATTGCCGTACTCTCTATCTAGGATGGCACTGTCCAACCACTTGATCTGGGATCAAGATTTGTGAGGTCTGGGACCTCCGCCTAATCTCGTAGTCATCACGATGGAACCAACCTCGGTTGGTTGGAAATCCTTGTGAGTCCGATAGAGGTTTCGGGACTCCTCGCGCCGAATTTGTCAGTCGGGATGATGTCTTTGTCACTGACCCACTTTTGTTCTGAAATAAAGAGGCCAACAAAGCAAGTTACAGCAGGATGACGCACGTTGTTTGATTGCACTGGTGGATGGAGTTCTCCCTAGTTGAGAGGGAGTGTTAAATTTGGACAACTAGGTCCAAACTCCATCTTGTGATGCTCAGATGAAGATTCCAATATTTGTATTGGATTCCTCTTTCAAAGTGATGTAAAATCGATATAAAATTGATTTTAATCTGATGAGTAGAACATTTATTTTGAATTTATTATTTATTATAAATTTAAGTGCAGGTCGGCCTTAAGGTTTTACACCCCCAGCAGATGTGTCACACACTTCAATGATGGATATAAATACAGTCAATGTTGGAGAGCATTTCACTCACTCAACATCACACATCTTCTCCTCTGATTATATGCGAGCATCTGAGAAGCAGTTTCATCTCCCACGTGAGAAGAAGGACAAAATCTATTGCAGCAAAAAGGACGAAATTTACTGCAGCAAATTTTCTACAGTTGGGGTTTTTGGGCAAGTTTGACCAGCGTTGACTTTGGTCAACGCATGGTCCGAATTGGCTGAAATTTGGTGGAGAGTTCGATTTTTGTAGGCCGCACTCATTGGCACAAAAATCGACGTCAAAAGGTTGATCGAAGTTGAAGCTGCGTTGAATTTATTGTTGATGCCCTACATTGACTTTTCTAGGGTTGACTTTGAGTTGACTGGGTGACTGATTTGAGGACTGTTGTGACACATTCTGGGTTGGCTGACCAAGAAGACTTTGCTAGTTGAAACATCCTGCTGACCGCCGTAATGCACCAACACATTCTCCTGTTTTTGGTTTGTCTTCTAAAGGATCACTGGTATGTTCTATCTACATTTTACTTGTAAATTCATGTGATTGCTATTGATAAAAGTAAAGTTGCACCAAGCATAGAACATCTACATAAATTTAA
>JAXQQM020063950.1:0-56919 GCA_034641835.2 Pinus albicaulis
TTCCGCAAATTTTGATTTCATGTTTTATTATCATCAGCATTTTAAAAACATTTCTAGTCCAAAACTCTGTTTTGGAACTAGAAATTGTTCAATATTATTTTTGTAATAAATTGTGTTTATTTCACCAAGAAGAAATTTCGAAGCAGACCTCTGATCTTTTCCTCAGCTAAAGAGCCATACCCCTGCAAGAAGACAACAAAATCATCAAATCTGAGCTCAGAAAAGCCAAAAAGAGATTGTATTAAAAAGCCAAATGTGAAAATACAAAAACATTGTAATATGGGTTATCAAATAGATTTGAATCAAATCTGATTGTGAAAGACATTTACATCATATATAAAAAGCCAAGCAAGTTTCATTTCCAACAATCCACAGCATACAAATCGAAATCTGAAGTTTGAAGGCCGAATTTGAGTTTTGAAGCATCGTTGACAGGGTTTGAAGGTCGAGCGACCCACTTGGGCAAGAGCGACCCACCTGGGCAGAGCGACCCACTCGGGCAGTTTTCGCAGTGCAAAATTACAACGGGCGCGACCCACCTGGGCAGAGCGACCCACTTGGGCAGAGCGACCCACTCGCCAGCAGAATTCAGGAAAATCGATTTGAGCACCCAGTTTTGTTTTAGATCGCCTCCAACGGCCTTCAAACAGGTTTTTAACTATTGCACAGTGGTTTTTAATATGCTGATGGTATCATTGATGACTTCAAACATTTGAAATGGAAGAGTAAACCCTACAGTCATGGCAGTTTTGTTCCTCTGGTTTTTTAAAAATATGTATGGATGGTTTTATGAGCATTTTACCACCTTGTATCATTGATATATATCCACCTTGGCATATGTGTTAAAACCCCACTGTTTTCATACCCATTATACCATCGTGGCCATCGTTATTGCTTTACCATTGTCAAGGCTTGTGTTCCATGGTGATTATGGTCATGTTGTGTCTCACTTCCCAATGATAAAAACGTTCTCATAACTCTGTTTTCACTGCCCATTGACACTTATAACTCTGTTGTTATTGCCCATTGATAAACACAGTCATATGATGCATTGCTCCCTTTGACAAGATTTGCTCAATATTCTAAAGGCTGCTTGCTTCCTTTGGTCAAGTTTCACTTGCAATTAAAACAGAGACTGTGCTTCTTTTTCAATCCACCTAAAACAGAGATATTATCATTGCTTGTTTCCTTATGGTGCTTTGACGGTGGGGGATATTTGTTGGGTGTTAAAACACACATCATAACTTTGTTTTCACTGCATTTATATCAGTATACATAGTGCCAATATCTTGTTCAGAGCCATGTCAGAGACAGAGTCAGAGTATGAGCAAGGGTCAGGCAGTGATTCCATGACTGAAGGTAATGTGCCACGGGGGTCTCATAGAGTTAGCAGAGGTGGTAATCATCGGAGAGAGGAGCCTACTTCTTTGGCTCGGTTGCAGGCATGTCCACTAGCAATGGATTGTTTTCGGTATTTGTCATGTTTCCGATTTTGTGAGATGATTGCACAAACCCGGCTTCATCGTGAATTGGTTCGTCTGTTTGTTCTACATTTATGGGATGGCCGGGTAAATCTTGCCGGGGTTGATTTCATTTTGTCACCCTTGACTATTGCTCAAGCCACTGGCATACCAAACATGGGCGAGGAATGGAACAAGCGTCAGCATTTAGAGAAATTCCACTATGAGCCATACATTAAAACTGGATATATGAGTTACTTGAGCAGAGTTTTTCCATTCAGATTCTTGAGGGATGAGTTTGCACCGCTGATGAAACTCATCATTCAGTATTTTAGTTGTGAGGGCAGATATACTCGTCTCTTTGCGTACCATGTTCGTTTGTTGATGCACTTCACAAGGGTACGTATGATGAATATTTTGTACTTCATATATCGCAACATAGAGAGGATGGTGATTTTTGTGCAAAAGAAGACGAGCCCAGTGCAGCAGTACAGGAGTATATACCATTACGCTTTGATCAAGATCATAGTGTTACATCAGTTGGCAGAGCAGGGCATCACTTGGGAGGATTTCATTTCTCGTGACTTTTTCACAGTGCCACAGCCGCCTCCCGAGACAGTTCATGATGCGGGAGAGCCTTCACACCAGCCGGACATTCCTGAGGTTGAGCATATCAGCGCTCCTTTGGTTCGGACATATCAGCGAGGCCACAGGGCCTTATTTGCAGCAACATAGCGAGTATTATCTCCACGTGAGGTGGAAGGGGTCTTGCCGACTTCATCAGCAGAGCGAGTATTATCTCCACATGATGTGGAAGGGGTCTCGCCTTCTTCTTCAGCACAGGTACAGGTACAGGACAGGGGCAAGAGACCCATGCATGATGAGGGCCCATCAGGAGGCCGGGACACAGATTTCACGGTCATTGATGTTGATGCGAGCTCTCCCAGCTCGAAACAGAGGGAAGTCATCCAGGAGCAAAGGGCCGAGAATGACAAGCTGAAAGATCAATTGCAGAAGGCTCAGTGGGTGATTAACTATGTGGAGCAGCGCAACAAACAGCTTGAGGATGAGCTCACATATTATGAGTTGCGTCGAATCCGTGAGGACCGACAGTGGAATCGAAAGAGACCCGGTGACATGACACCAGCTGACCGAGATACTGTACTCACACATGTGAACATCCATCTGGATAAATTGTTGGCGAAGGCCAATCGAGACAAAGACATGCTTCGTCACATGAAAGGCCATTATTGGGCTCGCATGCATGTCTGCAAAGCGAGAATGAAGATCATGAAGAGGAGGTTGCGCAAAGCACTAAGACGGCGGAAGAGGCCTGATCCACTCTGGATTTTGGCCAAGGCTTAGTTGACTGAGCAAGATACATGATGGAGGGTCTTCACTCCGAATTTGAGCAAATTCGGAGAAATTTTTGTCATTTTGAAATTTTTGGTCTCAAAAACAGGTTTTTCAGTTAAGCGGGTCGCGCACCCATGCGCTCACTTTTTTTTTGGGACACTTGCTGGAGGAAATTTTTGCATTTTTGGATTTTTCATGGTTAGTTATGCATCCTCAGAAATCAACTAAGCATTTCATCAAAATTTGGATGGTCAAAGAGCTCAAAAACACCATGAAAACCACCTTGCTGCCACCTTTTGCACCAGCAGGAAGTACCTCTGGGAGAATGAGGTTTTGGAGGGTCAAATGAGCTCCAAATTCCGAAATTCCACTTGGGTTGGATAGTCAACATCCAGGGCTTTCCAACGAGCTATCATGAGCTCAATTTGGATTCCGGGAAGTACCTCAAATTCAGGCTGGAAAACACGCGACCCACTCGGCTCAAAAGCGACCCACTTAAATTTTTCCTGAATTTTCAGCTGCCAGCTCAGATTTTCGCCTAGTATGGACCAGTTTTGCTTGTGGATGGAATTTTTGGGTTTTTATGATGTAAATTTATATTTGACATGTAACTTTGGCTTATTTTTATCTCTTCTAGAAGATTCACTCACAAAAAGGGTAAAAATCATGTAATGGATCAGTTTCCACTCTTTTAGAGGCAAGTTGTTAGCTGCCTAGATTGTAGTTCCATGAATAGAATTGGTTGAAACTGATCCCTGAAGAGGGAATTCGACTCCTAGAGGTGGGGAAAGGTGTTAGAGTGATCTATATATTGTAATTTCTGAGGCATTCTACAGGTTGGACTCTTGGGAGACTTTTGATATCATTGTACATATTTTTCATATTTTGGTTAAGGAAAGATCAGGGGTTTTGCGGCACTTGTTGGGATCCTTGTGGTGTTCTATTCTTGATGGTGTTTCTTCTTTGTTTACTGTAAGTTTCTTCATGTTTAATGTATGCCATCCTTTCATATGCTTCTGAACTAAATTGAATGAGTGAATAAGGTTGAATCCATTGTTTACGGTGCTTGGCCTTTGAATTCAGTTAGTTCTATATGTTTTCAGCTGTTTGGAGAGGATCCAAGTTCTTCTTTGCCCTCTTCAGCTCCTCGTCGGTCTAATCTATCCATATATCCAATTTTAAAGCATCAAGATCATCACCTACCTCGCCCCAGCTTGAACTCTGCAAAGGTCTGACCTTATCCCAGGACCCAAAATTTGTTTTCCCATTACTCCAGCGAAAACCCAAAAAATCAAAAATCAAACATACCTATCTCTTTACTAGCCTAAAATCAGTTCTTATTGTAAGTCATCTCGCATCCTATTGCTTATTTTCTCGAGATTGACGGAGAGAGGCCTCTCCTGTCCTCGTAGGGCTAGCTACGAGGCTGAGCGTGGTTTGATGTAGCCTTGAGTTTTACTTCATTTCAGCCTGAGGTAGATTTGAGCGCTAACATAGTGGCGACCATACTGGGGAATTAAATCTCAATGGTTTGCTTGTTAATGTGTTCGTTTCATGAGTCTTAGACGGAGTCTGAAGTCACGCCAGGTAGCTTTCGAAACGCTTTTGCTATGCATAAGCGGTAGTAGATAAACGCTGCTTCAGTCGATCTCCGGTAAGCTTGTGTGTGCAGCACTCGATTTGTAAATCACCCCAGTATACTTATTCGTTCTAGACCCTTTGGATGATTGAGTCTAGAAGTCGAAAGGCTGAAAATAATTGACTGTGTTCCTTGAAATTTATCCCGAGAAGATCAATACACTGGCTTGAAGAAGGAATACTAGGGCGAATCCTGACCCTGATCCACCAACAATATTTGAAAATCCAAATCTGATTCCGAGGACCCTTAGAAAACAAGGAAGTCAAGAAAGTTCTGAAAGAGAAAGTCAAGTGAGTTTTGGGAGTTCCAGATTGCTTACCAGATCTGCATCCTGTCCTGTGAAAATCATATATGTTGATGAAATCCCTTTTGATGCACGGTTTGAAACATCCTTGTTTGTAAATTTTTCCGAAACTGAATTGTCAAGATTAGTTCCAGATCCATTGTTTAATGAAGATTTGCAATATAGATTTGTTTCACATTACCTGGATAGATAGTTGCAAAATTCCATTGTGGATACCAACACTCCTGAATTCACTGAATCTGCTTCACAAATTCTTGGACCATCTGAAATTGCATCTAGTTCACGGATCCCTACTGAGCCTCCCTTTATCCCTACCATTCCGGTTCAGCCTGAGCTTTCTGATCAGCAATCCATAGTAATTTCTCCTCCGTCTCCACCGAATACATCTCGCAGACCTACTGCTCCTAGTCCTCCTGTCTCTCCTCGACGGCAGATTGTCATCAATCCACCAAGAGCTATGGCTGCTCGTTTTGCACCTCTTGTGTTACCACAGCAGTTGAATGATATGCCTGCAGACTATCAGAGCAAGATCCCAATATTTGATGGCACTCCACAGAGTATTCCTGCACAACAGCATGTAGACAATATGGTAGATTTCTTTGATCGTTTTGAAATTGACGAAGAGAATGTGAGTATGAGGCTTTTTGTGCAAACTTTTGGAGGAGAGGTAAGAAAATGGTTTAGAGCCTTGCCGCAAAGAAGCATCACTACATTGGCAGAACTCCAGAGGCAGTTTTTAGATCGATGGGAGATGAAAAAGGATCTGCTGCAGATTACTTTAGAATATACAAACATCAAACGTAATCTTGGTGAGTCTGTTCAGGATTATATCATTAGATTCAATACAGTGTATAATGCTATTCCAGATGACTTGAGACCGTCTAAAAAGTCTGCTCTCCTTAAATTCCTGGATGGCTTTGATCCGGAGATGGCTTATTCCCTTCGTGATAGAGATCCACCTACTTTAGAAGATATGCAGAAGGTCGTTGTTAGTGTTGAGGCAAATCTGAATGATAAAAGAGCACGGTTGAAAGTAGAGAAAAGAGTGACTATAAAGGAAGAGCCTTCCACATCTACATCTGAACAACACTTGCTTCGTGAGGTGGAAAAATTGCTCAAAAAGGTGACACTTGACAAATCAGACATGCAGATTCGTAATCCCAACTACCGTGGCCAGCAGCAGCCACAATTCAGAATTAAGCAGCGTGAACAAAGAGCTCAAGAGCCAGCAGCCCAACAGTAGATTAAGACACCTCTTTTGCAGAATTTTGTGAGTCATGATTCCGACGATGATGATGATGTTTCAGGTGAGCAAAATCATTTCTTCACTCCCGATGATTTGCCTATCTATATCACTGAGGATGAAGAATATGGAGAAAGTTTAGTTGTTCAGAAAGATGAGGATTTCATCCTAACAAATGATGCAGATTTAGAGGAAGAGTCGGATGAATACCAAAGGGGATATATGAATGCATTGACTGCCCAGCAGAAACAATATTCATTGAGAAATCGAGATGTGCCCATAAATCCCATTCAGAAAAGAAAAGAAGCTTCAGCACCGAAGACAGATTCACCGATACCACAGAAAAGAGGAAAAGAAACAATTGATCCCGCATCTAGTAAAGTATCATCATCTGAGAAGGTAAATCAGTCAAACATAGTGAAAGACAAGGCTGAAAAGAAGGAAGTTCCGGTTAAAGAGGTTGAGAAAGTTTCAGCATTTAGTTTGGAAAATGAAATTTCCAAACTGAAAATATCTATTCCTTTGACGAAAATTATGAAGAACAGCAGCTACCGTAGTCAAGTCTCCAAAATTCTGAACTTTGATCCAATGATTGACACAGTAAATGTTGAGGATGATCAGCCGGAATTGATTTTTGGGCCTGCATTAAATGGTGAGTCCCCTGACAGTAATGTTCCTCCTTTTTACATCGGTTTGAGGTTGCACGAATATATATTGCACAATGCTATGCTCGATTCGGGTGCTTCGCACAATTTGATGCCAAAGGCGATCATGGAAAAGTTGGGATTAGACATTACAAGAGAGTATCATGATTTGTATTCATTTGATTCCAGCCGGGTAAAGTGTATAGGACTCATCAAAGATTTGGTGGTAAGCTTAGATCAAATCCCAGCAAAGAATGTTTTGATGGATGTGGTGGTTGTTGACATTCCTCCACGGTTCGGGATGCTCCTTGCAAGATCTTGGGGGGAAAAGTTGAAAGGTACACTTCAGTTAGATTTCTCTTATGCTACAATTCCAGTCTTCGGTCAAATGAGAAAGTTATATCGAGAGCAGAAGATGAAATACATGATAAATAGCAAAGAGAAGCCAATCAATCATCCTGTGAATTATGTACATACTGATTTAGAGTCGTTTGTGTTGCTTGCTGATAGTTTTAATGATATAGAAAGTCAATTAGTTCAGGCAGAAGATATACCAGAAATCAATGAGAATTTTAGAGAAGTTTTGCAAAAATAAAGAAGAGAAAAACAAGCTGTTATGGAGCAATCAGCTGAAGACAATGGGCAGCAAACAGGAAAAACAGAGCCGGTACAGTTTCAGCATTTAGAGGACGATGAAGATGGTCTTTGGACCATGGATTTTGATGGCACAGTGGGCAGCGATGGTGCTGGGATTGGTGTGTGGATTTGTAGTCCATTTTCCGCTCCTGATAGAGTTTCGAGCAATGTGAGAGTGTGTTCCTACAAACTTGCATTTGATTGTTCTAATAATGAAGCGAAATACGAGGCTCTTATTGCTGGCCTTAAGATTCTTAAGAAGTTGAAAGCGAAACGGATTGCAGTATACGGTGATTTAGAATTGGTGATAAAGCAAGTTAAAGGTGAGTTTCAGGCTAAGCATCCTCGCATGAGGGCTTACCGAAATGCAGTTTTAGACATTCTGAAGTTATTTTCTGATCATACTTTGACATGTGTGCCCCGCATACAAAATGGTGTTGCTGATGGACTTGCTAAGGCAGCAAGCAATCTTAAAATTCCGATGAATTCCAGCAACAAGTTCGAGATACATGTGAAACACCGGCCCACTGTTCCAGACAATCAGCGATGTTGGCAAGTTTTTCAGGATGATGAGAAGATTAGTGAATTTCTGTAGAATAAGGGAAAGTTTAAAGATACCTCCATAGATACAGAATTTGATGATGACAGTGATGACATACAAATAAATCAAATGGAAGTGCTGCAACTTAAGGATAATATCATTCCTAAGGGATTGATTCCTTTGGAAGAGTTGTTTGATCAAGATGATGTAGCCCGCAAACCGACATTGAGGCCAACAGAAAAGGGTGTCGAAGAGGTAAATATTGGGACGGATGAGAATCCCAAGATGGTAAAATTATCAAAGTCATTGTCACCAAAGGTAAAGGCAGAATATGTGAAATTGTTGTCTTCATTTTCTGATGCGTTTGCGTGGGATTATTCAGATCTAAAAACATATGATACCAACATCATTCAGCATACTATCCCCATCAAACCAAATCAGAAGCCTTTTCGTCAAAAGTTGAGGAGAATCAATCCAAAGCTGCTACCATCGATCGAAAAAGAGGTAAACAGGTTGTATAAGTCGGGAATCATTGTGCCTATTCGATTTTCAGATTGGATATCAAATTTGGTGCCCGTGAGAAAGAAGACAGGTGAGATCCGTTTATGTATTGACTTCAGAAATTTGAATAAGGTATCATTAAAAGACAATTATCCGCTGCCAAAAATGGACCACATATTGCAGCGAGTAGTTGGAGCATCAAGGATGTCACTACTCGACGGATACTCAGGTTATAATCAGATTTTAGTGCAGGAAGATGATCGTGACAAGACTGCGTTCACCACTCCTTGGGGAACATTTCATTATGCAAAGATGTCGTTTGGTTTAAAGAATGCAGGCGCTACCTTTCAGCGTGCAATGGATATGGCTTTCGCCAACGAGAAAGATGTGTTTTTGGTTGTTTACCTTGATGATTTAACTGTGTTTTCCAATTCTGATGAGGAACATTTATATCATTTGAAAATTGTTTTCCATAAGTGCAGAAAATATGGCATTTCGCTGAATCCAAAAAAGAGCCTTTTTGCCATGGATGAAGGAAAGCTTCTTGGCCACATCATATCGAAAGATGGCATTCAAGTTGATCCTGCACGTGTTGAGGCCATACAGCAGATTGAACAGCCCCGGAACAAGAAAGAAATACAGTCATTTAATGGTAAAATGAATTTTCTGCGTCGTTTCATTCCAAATCTTGCAGAACACCTTAGAGAAATCACGAACATGCTGAAAAAGGACAGTCAGGTAAGGTGGACAGAAGATGCGGTAAAGTCATTCAATTTGGTAAAGATAGCTCTTTCCTTAGCCCCTATTTTAATCAGCCCGGATTACACACAGGACTTCATTTTATTTTCTTTTGCTTCTGAGCACACATTGGCAGTTGTTTTGATGCAAAAAAGGGATGGAGTTGAGAAGCCCATCGCTTTTTTCAGTCGGATCATAAGAGATGGAGCATTGAGGTACAATATTATTGAGAAACAAGCACTTGCGCTTGTAAAGGCCTTGAAAGATTTCCGTGTGTACATATTGCATTCCCACATTATAGCATACGTTCCTAACGCAGCAGTTAAAGATGTTTTGGTACAGGCGGATCCAGAGGGAAGAAGGGGTAAGTGGATCGCTGCGTTGTTAGAATACGATGTGGAGATTAAACCAACCAAGCTGATCAAAGGACAAGGACTCGCCAAGCTTATGGCTGAAACAAATCTGCATGCTCTAGATATAAATTTGATTGCTGCCATGTCCGATGAAGATGAGGAAAGTACGTCAGTTCAGGTATCTGATATTTTTGTTTCTTCCCCTTGGTATGCTGACATTTTATACGTGCTTCAGAATTTGTCTACACCGCCCGGGATGCCTAGAAATAAGAGTAGAACATTGAAGTTAAGAGCTGCTAAATTCTGCATTCTGAATTCTGCATTATATTGGAAAGACCCTGGAGGTATGTTGTTGAATTGTTTGGTAGAGGAGGAAGCTCAAAAATTTTTGGAGGATTTTCACAAAGGTGACTGTGGAGGTCATTTGTTTTGGAAGACCACAGCGAATAAGATTCTAAGGGTAGGGTATTATTGGCCTTCTTTGTTTTCTGATGTATTTAAGGCTGTTAAAAATTGTCATGAGTGTCAAATTTTCGAAGGGAAGCAGAAACTACAGCCTTTGCCTCTAAAACCAATTGAAGTTAGTGCACCATTCCAGCAGTGGGGATTAGATTTTATCGGGGAAATCCACCCAGCATCTTCTGAACAGCATAGATGGATATTGACAGCTACAGACTACTTCACGAAGTGGATTGAGGCGATTCCCACTCGACAGGCCACGGATGCGGTAATTATTTCTTTTCTTGAAAACAATATTCTGTCACGTTTTGGGTGTCCTAGTAAAATAATCACAGATAATGCAGCAGCCTTTAAGTCTAAGAGGATGGTTGATTTTTTCTTTAAGTACAATATTACCTTGGGACATTCGACCGCCTACCATCCGCAAGGAAATGGCTTGGCGAAATCTTCAAATAAATCCTTGGTGAATATCATTAAGAAATTGCTGGAAATCAACAAAAAGGCCTGGCACAAGAAGTTAGTGAATGCATTGTGGGCTGATAGGGTAAGTTAGAAAAAGTCTATTGGCATGTCTCCTTTCGAGTTGGTGTATGGAACAGATACGGTTTTTCCTACTTCACTTGCTGTCCCGGTGGTCAAATTGCTTCAGGAGGCTGGGAGTGAGGAAGATCCTATGCAGCGGAGGATTAATCAGATGATTCATTTACAGCAGACACAAGAGGAGGTATTTCAAAATACTTTCAAGTTGCAGGAGCGCATAAAGAAGATCTACGACAGAAAGGTGAAAGCAGATAAGTTTCAGTTGGATGAGGTAGTTTTGAAATGGGATGCTCGGAATGAGGATAAGGGAAAGCATGGCAAATTTGAAAATCTGTGGAAGGGTCCTTTTAAGATTGCAGCGTATCGGGGTCAAAATGCATTTCTTCTCAAAGAAATGAATGGAGATGATTGTCCTGGAGGACCGATCAATGGTCGGTTGCTGAAGCGATATTACTTCTAAGTATCTTCTGCTGATCTCATTATCATTGTATATATCATTTTACTTTTATTTCGTTGCAAGTGTGTACTGATCTTTCATCTTCAGTCTGGGGCCCGGAGCGAAGGCTATAATTCTGGAGATGGAGGTTGGTTGGTTTGAAATTGTCAAGTCAGTTTTATCAGTCTTTTAGTTTTAAAGTCATGTCAGTTTTGGTCATGTCAGTTTTGGTCAAATTGCAGTCAGTCTTTAGTCAAATCTGCAGTCAATAAAAGTGTCCAAAGTTTGTTTTATCAGTTGAAATAATGATTCCATCGCCCAATGGATGAAAGGCACTGTCTGACTCCCCCAGAGATCTGCCGTTCTTGGCATCTCCATGGAGCCACCATCCCCATTGGAGCCCATGTTAGAGTCGGTCCTTACAGCCCTCCGTCAGTGATCATTTCGTCTTTTGCATATTCATTCTTAGGTGTCTCGCTTGTTACACTTCGTTGCATTTCGCTAGGAGCATGCCATTGACTGACGAAGGGGTCTGTTGTCTTATGTTTCCTCATGCTTACACCTGCAGTGCTATTTTAAAAATTTCCTCAAAAATCACTCAAAACCATTGTCATTTCATTTATGGTCATTAAAATATCAATAAGTGTTTTTGGTCTTAGTGTCTAGGGTTTCCGAGTCATTTGTATACCAGTCATAAAGCCTGCAGGATGAGGATGGTTCCGCAAATTTTGATTTCATATTTTTTTTATCATCAGCATTTTGAAAACATTTCTAGTCCAAAACTCTGTTTTGGAACTAGAAATTGTTCAATATTATTTTTGTAATAAGTTGTATTTATTTCACCAAAAAGAAATTTCAAAGCAGACCTCTGATCTTTTCCTCAGCTAAAGAGCCATACCCCTGCAAGAAGACAACAAAATCATCAAATCTGAACTCAGAAAAGCCAAAAAGAGATTGTATTAAAAAGCCAAATGTGAAAATACAAAAACATTGTAATATGGGTTATCAAATAGATTTGAATCAAATCTGATTGTGAAAGATATTTACATCATATATAAAAAGCCAAACAAGTTTCATTTCCAACAATCCACAGCATACAAATCAAAATTTGGAGTTTGAAGGCCGAATTCGAGTTTTGAAGCAGCGTTGACAGGGTTTGGAGGTCGAGCGACCCACTTGGGCAAGAGTGACCCACCTGGTCAAGAGCGACCCACTTGGGCATTTTTCGTAGTGCAAAATTATAACGGGCGCGACCCACTTGGGGAAAAGCGACCCACTTGGAGAAAAGCGACCCACTTGCCAGTAGAATTCAGGAAAGTCGATTTGAACGCCCAGTTTCGTTTTAGATCGCCTCCAATGGCCTTCAAACAGGTTTTTAACTATTGCACAGTGGTTTTTAATATGCTGGTGGTATCATTGATGACTTCAAACATTTGAATGGAAGAGTAAAACACTACAGTCATGGCAGTTTTGTTCTTCAAGGTTTTTAAATGTGTATGGATGGTTTTATGAGTTTTTCTCCTACCTTGTATCATTGATATATATCCACCTTGGCATATGTGTTCAAACCCCACTGTTTTCATGTCCATTATACCATCGTGGTCATCGTTATTGCTTTACCATTGTCAAGGCTTGTGTTCCATGGTGATTATGGTCATGTTGTGTCTCACTGCCCAATGATAAAAACGTTCTCATAACTCTGTTTTCACTGCCCATTGACACTTATAACTATGTTGTTATTGCCCATTGACAAACACAGTTATATGATGCATTGCTCCCTTTGACAAGATTTGCTCAATATTCTAAAGGCTGCCTGCTTCCTTTGGTCAAGTTTCACTTGCAATTAAAACAGAGACTGTGATTCTTTTTCAATCCACCTAAAACAGAGATATTATCATTGTTTGTTTCCTTATGGTGCTTTGACGGTGGGGGATATTTGTTGGGTGTTAAAACACACATCATAACTTTGTTTTCACTGCATTTATATCAGTATACATAGTGCCAAAATCTTGTTCAGAGCCATGTCAGTGAAAGAGTCAGAGTATGAGCAAGGGTCAGGCAGTGATTCCACGACTGAAGGTAATGTGCCACGGGGGTCTCATAGAGGTAGCAGAAGTGGTAATCATCGCAGAGAGGAGCCTACTTCTTTGGCTCGGTTGCAGGCATGTCCATTAGCAATGGATTGTTTTCGGTATTTGTCATGTTTCAGATTTTGTGAGATGATTTCACAAACCCGGCTTCATCGTGAATTGGCCCGTCTGTTTGTTCTACATTTACGGGATGGCCGGGTAAATCTTGCCGGGGTTGATTTCATTTTGTCACCCTTGACTATTGCTCAAGCCACTGGCATACCAAACATGGGCGAGGAATGGAACAAGCGTCAGCATTTAGAGAAATTCCACTATGAGCCATACATTAAAACTGGATATATGAGTTACTTGAGTAGAGTTTTTCCATTCAGATTCTTGAGGGATGAGTATGCACCGCTGATGAAGCTCATCATTCAGTATTTTAGTTGTGAGGGAAGATATACTCGTCTTTTTGCGTACCATATTCGTTTGTTGATGCACTTCACAAGGGTACGTATGATGAATATTCCGTACTTCATATATCGCAACATAGAGAGGATGGTGATTTTTGTGCAAAAGAAGACGAGCCCAGCACAGCAGTACAGGAGTATATACCATTACACTTTGATCAAGATCATAGTGTTACATCAGTTGGCAGAGCAGGGCATCACTTGGGAGGATTTCATTTCTCGTGACTTTTTCACAGTGCCACAGCCGCCTCCCGAGACAGTTCATGATGCGGGAGAGTCTTCACACCAGCCGGACATTCCTGAGGTTGAGCATATCAGCACTCCTTTGGTTCGGACATATCAGCGAGGCCACAGGGCCTTATTTGCAGCGACACGGCGAGTATTATCTCCACGTGAGGTGGAAGGGGTCTTGCCGACTTCATCAGCAGAGCAAGTATTATCTCCACATGATGTGGAAGGGGTCTCGCCTTCTTCTTCAGCGCAGGTACAGGTACAGGACAGGGGCAAGAGGCCCATGCATGATGAGGGCCCATCAGGAGGCCGGGATACAGATTTCACAGTCATTGATGTTGATGCGAGTTCTCCCAGCTCGAAACTGAGGGAAGTCATCCAGGAGCAGAGGGCCGAGAATGACAAGCTGAGAGATCAATTATAGAAGGCTCAATGGGTGATTAACTATGTGGAGCAGCGCAACAAACAGCTTGAGGATGAGCTCACATATTATGAGTTGCGTCGAATCCATGAGGACCGACAGTGGAATCGAAAGAGACCCGGTGACATGACACCAGCTGACAGAGATACTGTACTCACACATGTGAACATCCATCTGGAGAAATTGTTGGCGAAGGCCAATCGAGACAAAGACATGCTTCGTCATATGAAAGGCCATTATTGGGCTCGCATGCATGTCTGCAAAGCGAGAATGAAGATCATGAAGAGGAGGTTGCGCAAAGCACTAAAACGGCGGAAAAAGCCTGATCCACTCCGGATTTTGGCCGAGGCTTCGTTGGCTGGGCAAGATACATGATGGAGGGTCTTCACTCCGAATTTGAGCAAATTCGGAGAAATTTTTGTCATTTTGAAATTTTTGGTCTCAAAAACAGGTTTTTCAGTTAAGCGGGTCGCGCACTCATGCGCTCACTTTTTTTTGGGACACTTGCTGGAGGAAATTTTTGCATTTTTGGATTTTTCATGGTTATTTATGCATCCTCAGAAATCAACTAAGCATTTCATCAAAATCTGGATGGTCAAAGAGCTCAAAAACACCATGAAAACCACCTTGCTGCCACCTTTTGTACCAGCAGGAAGTACCTCTGGGAGAATGAGGTTTTAGAGGGTCAAATGAGCTCCAAATTCAGAAATTCCACTTGGGTTGGATAGTCAACATCCAAGGATTTCCAACGAGCTATCATGAGCTTAATTTGGATGCCGGGAAGTACCTCAAATTCAGGCTGGAAAACGCGCGACCCACTCGGCTCAAAAGCGACCCACTTAATTTTTTGCTGAATTTTCAACTGCCAGCTCAGATTTTCGCCTAGTATGGACCAGTTTTGCTTGTGGATGGAATTTTTGGGTTTTTATGATGTAAATTTATATTTGGCATGTAACTTTGGCTTGTTTTTATCTATTCTAGAAGATTCACTCTCAAAAAGGTAAAAATCATGTAAATGGATCAGTTTCCACTCTTTTAGAGGCAAGTTGTTAGCTGCCTAGATTGTA
The DNA here is from genome assembly GCA_034641835.2 of Pinus albicaulis. NCBI lineage: Eukaryota > Viridiplantae > Streptophyta > Pinopsida > Pinales > Pinaceae > Pinus > Pinus albicaulis. The sequence continues at coordinate 15,109 of JAXQQM020063950.1, forward strand.
GTTCCATGAATAGAATTGGTTGAAACTGATCCCTGAAGAGGGAATTCGACCCCTAGAGGTGGGGAAAGGTGTTAGAGTGATCTATATATTGTAATTTCTCAATCATTTTCAGAGGTTGGAGAGGTTGGACTCTTGGGATACCTTTGATATCATTGTACATACTTTTCATATTTTGGCTAAGGAAAGATCAGGGGTTTTGCGGCACTTGTTGGGATCCTTGTGGTGTTCTGTTCTTGATGGTGTTTTTTCTTTGTTTACTGTAAGTTTCTTCATGTTTAATGTATGCCATCCTTTCATTATGCTTCTGAACTAAGTTGAATGAGTGAAATAAGGTTGAATCCATTGTTTACAGTGCTTGGCCTTTGAATTCAATTAGTTCTATATGTTTTCAGCTGTTTGGAGAGGATCCAAGTTCTTCTTTGCCCTCTTCAGCTCCTCGTCGGTCTAATCTGTCCATATATCCAATCAAAAGCATCAATACATTCACCTACCTCGCCCCAACTCGAAATCTGCAAAGGTCTGACCTTATCCCCGGACCCAAAATCTGTTTTCCCATTTCTCCAGCGAAAACCCAAAAACCAAAAAATCAAACATACCTATCTCTTTACTAGCCTAAAATCAGTTCTTATTGTAAGTCATCTAGCATCCTATTGCTCATTTTATCGAGATTGACGGAGAGAGCCCTCTCCTGTCCTCGTAGGGCTAGCTACGAGGCTGAGCGTGGTTTGATGTAGCCTTGAGTTTACTTCATTTCAGCCTGAGGTAGATTTGAGCGCTAACGAAGCAACCGAGAAAGGTCCACACTCTAGGATCACCGAAGCACAGTTCTCCTTCTCATGAAAGGTGGTCTTCACAAGCTTACCCATAGTACATCCCTTGCACTAATCTGACTGCGCAAGAGTACCCTTGGGAAGTCTAGTAGAAATCTGCTGCAAAATCCTCAAGGCACCATGGTGAAGATGGCGAAATATCCTATGCCATAATTCGACCTCATCCCGGCTCACCACTTCTTCTGCTTTGCCCATCATTGTAGCGCAACCATATACCTCTAGCTTGTAGATATTATTAACTCAAATCCCTATCCTCTTGGTTTGACCCATTGTTTTATGTCGTAAGAAATCTTTTCCCTCGCTGAAAACAACGTCATAACCTCTGTCCTACAACATCACGACAGATATCAAGTTCTTCTTCAGACTTGGAACATGCATAACATCTTTCAACATAAATGGTTTACCTAACTCCCTATCAAATGTAATCGTTCCAATTCCGGTCGCATTGTATCTACCATCGTTGCCCATCTCTATATGCATTTGGAGATCTTTCTCCTCCAAGTCACTAAACAACTCCTTGTATCCCGTCATGTGGAAGGAAGCACCACTATCAAGATACCACACCGATCCCATTGCACTTGAAACCAAGCATGCGATCAAAGAGAAATTAAGTTCAAATTGCAAGGCTAAGGCCTCACTCGCTATAGCTCCAAAAAACTTCTTGTTCTTCTTTTTCTGTGGGTAGTTAGTGGCGAGATGCCCATGTTCGTGACAGTGAAAACACTTCACTTTGGAAAAATCCAGCTTCTTTCCTTTAGCCTCAGATTTTGGATGGGATTTATTCCCCTTCTCTTTCCTTTATTTGGCATCAAATGTGAAATTCTCTTCATCATAATTCTTTGATGAAGAGCCATCCCTGATACTTCGCCCTATCTCCTCCTGCATAAGATCCGACCAAAGTCGCTCCCAATCCGACAGTTTCTGTCGTCCATTGACAAAGTCCTGATAACTGTGCCAACTCTTCAGTAGTCCAAGGAGAGCCAAGCTCACCAAGGCATCATCCTCAACTGTGATTCCCACACTCCCCAGCTCATCACTACATTGGACAAACTTCGTGAGATATTTTGGAATACTATCACCCTTCTCCATTTTGATTTTTCTGAGCTTATCTTTCAGTGCCAACTTCCTATGGTCACTGATGCTTTGGAAAAGATATGTTAAAGGCTTCCACATTGCAAATGGAGTGGCTTTCCCATGAATTCTTGGCACAATATGGTCCTTCACACCTTCCAACAAAATCTTTCTTGTCTTCGCTACCTTCTTTTGCCATGCGTCAAGTAATGCAGCATCGCTAAAAGTAGGCTTAGGAACATCGCTATCGATGAACTCCTTCAGACCATTATCTTCAAGCACCGCCTCCATCCTATCCTTCCAGGCTATGTAGTTCGAGATATACTCCAACCGCAACCCATTGAAAGCCATTTCAATGAATACTCAACTGTTGCACCAAGAAATTCTTGCAACAAATTCGAATTGTCCACCAACACAAAACTCAGTACCGCTTCAAGATTGCAATCTTTAGTGATTAACACTGCTCTGATACCATGTAGAAATTATACAATATGCATGTATATTACCAGAATCCCCTGATCTAAGGAATTAAATTATGTTAAATACATAATCCTTCCACTTAATTCTTTGCAGCAATTAAATTGCAAAACACATATGAAGCAAAATCAATCGCACATAAACATAGTTGTTTAACTAATAAATATTAAAGCTAAAAACCCAAACTATCATATATTATGTATATCAATGGATCATTTAATAATATCATACAAAGCTTAGTACATCAAGCTCTCAGTACAATCAACAATCATTACACACTGTCATGCAAAAATTTGCATATCTATGCACCAATTTCTTACCTCCTGAAAACCTGCCTCCATTGCACAATCCCTGCTGAAGAAGAACCCTGAATGAATTTGAATTGGCCTTTCCTTGACTGTGCAATTCTCATTGGAATCTCCAATGTGTGTCAGATGCATTGAATGTATCACTATAGTCACAACAGATAGTCCATCTCACCCTTTCACCTATCTCTCCACTGAAACTGACATGCAAGTAGTTAACTGTTGTATTTGTTCAGTTGCAAGTGAGTCTCTAGTTATGAATTAATTAAATAATTAATTCACTAAACTCTCATTAGTGTATCTTCAGTTAGAACTAGATACAACTATCACAACTGATTTTAACTCACTTAACTGAGTTAAACTAAATAACAACTCCCATAACTACTCTTCCAACTCTGTCACAACTCTGCCACTTCAGTTCTAACTAAGTCCTCTATGCATGAGTCACAACCACCCTAGAAATTGCATAATTCCTTCAACTCATTGATTTGAAAAATCTGTTTATTGAAATAAAGTGCTCCAAGAGAATAAGTTGATATTTATTGTCGGATTATTATTAAGGGCTAATAATAATCGACATGCATCTATTTTTAGATTAGCGGTCTATAAATAGACTTCGCCCAATCTTCTAAAAACATAATTTCATCTATTTTTCCAACTTGATCAACCATCTACAAATAGCATCCTGCAACTTATAGAATATGCTCACCATGTCTAAAAATATACATACACTTAAAAATAGCCTGTGGTCCCCACTTAGTGAAGGTGCTTAATTTTCACTAAGCTCATCATCTTGTTGAATCTCAACATGCTGGGACATATTTGGCACACTGAATGGTTCTAGCTCCTGGAACCAAAACCGAGAAACCCCCAAAATATTCTATGTGAATGCCACTCCTTTGCACCAACTGTGTGTTAATAAAGTTACAGGTACCCCACTGTCTACCAATACTGATACTCTTTTACCTAGAATAGTGCCACAACCATTAATGTTAGATACTTGGGAATTCCCCGCAAAGCTGCAAGATTCCCTCCTGTTGGGCAGTGAAAGAGGTATGAAATTGCTATGTATTTGTTCATTCTTTTACTATAGATATACTTCTATTTTCCTTGGAAAGGTAATTTACCATAAGAATTGCAATTAAATTGAAAAGATTTATGTTTAGCCTGAAAGATGACTAAAGGTTGTTTTTATTGGCAAAATATCAATACGAAGAGGGGAGCAGCTGTATCAAAGGCGTGGCTGAAAACAATCTGACTCCTACTCCATTCGTGATGAACCATATCCAGCTGAAGCCAAGAAGATCTGAACGGATCACCCGAAAGGGGCAGGGGACAACTCGACCTTAAACAGAGTAAACAGAACAATGATAAAACAAGAAGGGAGCGAATCCCTTAGGATCAAAAGATCCTGAGGGATCGCTGTGAAAATTTATCATATTTCTTGATTTTTCCGTCCAAAGATCAAATATAAAGGCAATGATCTTTAGTGACCGGGGTGGTGTGGTCATTTTGTAAAAGACGTTTTCATTAAAAGACTTTCATATTTCTTTTGCAATCGAATGATTATCGACTCTCTGTCGTGAGAGAACGCTATCTATAATGTCTTTTGGATTAATATAAAAACACAGGTTTCATCTGTTCTTTAGAATTCTGAGTTAAGCCCAATGGTATTTCACTAGTGCTAAGGGCCCGACTCTGGTGGATTACTATGTTGTTGTATCATTAATCTTGGTTTGTTAATGCGTGAAGTGTGTTCAGTATTTATTTTCATTACAGAGTTGTTTCATTGATTGTTAAAGCAAGTGCAGAATCATTTCTATTTCATTCTTTACCGCAATTCCATTTATTGATTAAGTTGACTTGTTCGGATTTGTTGTTCTGTAATTACAGTGAGTTTTTGTTCCATTTATCTTTGGTTTGTTGTTAGATTACAATTAAACTGTCGACAAGCTTGAGTGTGAAGATCTATTTATTTGGATTACATTAGAATTGTAACTGTTGTTTCTTTTATGATGTTGTTCCTTTTTTAGATTTCATTCCTTTCAGTTGTTTCACTTGCTTTAAGATTCCCAAACTGTAGAGGATAGAGATATTCACTCCAAGTCCCCAGATTTCGGCGTCTTACATCGATTTCTAAGGGAAAGAGTTACTGCTACTGCATCCCTGATCGATGTTCAGCAAGATTGTTGTAGTTTAGCTTTTACATTCCTGTCATTGTAATTAGGTTTCCTTTCCAAGCATTTATTACTTTTGTATTTGATATTCTATGCTACATCCTCACAAGCATTTCTCTAAGATAATTGCAGCCTCAGACAGAGTACACTCTTGAGATAAAAAGATGATCCCGGATTGATGATTAATGCAGGCTAATTAGGTGTTCAAAAGATACCTTTTTATGGTCCAACATTTTGGTGCCATTGCCGAGGAGAGTGTATGCCATTTTATAGGAGTAATGCACAGTTGATTTCCTTCTGCTTGTGGAGAATTTGGTATTAAAGACGGAAGGTAAGAACCTACGTACTGGGCAAGAAACATACTTGCTCGCAGATCGCTTCACATCAGAGGTAAGTAAGATTTTCTTTTCGGTAGGAATGAAGGATTGTTTCTTTGAATGAATAAACCAATTAAGCGAAACAAAATTCCTCCTAAAATTGAAAAACCTAAGGGATCGATGACCCTTGGGCGTACGACCTTTATTGATGAAATCCTTAAAAAAACTGAATCTCAACCATCGGTAGGATTTAAAAGAACTAGACAGCCTACTAGTTCCCTTCAAGATACAGAGTCACCATCTGAAGACTTCGCTGAGATATACAGTCAAACAGAGGGAATTAAGCAAGATTCCCAAGAAATTGATAATCCTTGCATAAGTTTCCTTCAAGAAGGGAACTCTAGCAATCTTCGAGAAGGAGAAGGGGAAACAGGGGAAACCACAGACTCACAATCTCCTATTAGAATTTCCCAAACACTAAACAGCCCAAACAGGGGAAGTGTTGTTCAACTTATTCAGAACCAAGTTCCTGAATCACCTCAAACAGTAGGACATCAGGGAATACTTATCCCAGAAAAAGGAAGTTCTGTTAAAGCTATCTCTACCCCTGTTCGTCAACCCAGAAATTCCCTGGAAATTCCAGAGGGATATTGGCACATCTTTGATCAAATGGCCCAGAACCAAAACCAGAACTAGCGGACCTCTACGCTGCAATATCCTATAGTAGATACTGCAGTCAACGCACCCATGAAAGTTATTCCTCTTCAACATATTCCTACATTTCATGGTTTGACATCAGAAGACCCAGATGCATTTCTATTTGAATTTGACGTGCTGTGTAGAGGATATGATTACACCACCGACACCCAAAAACTGAAACTGTTCCCTTCTACACTAAAAGGAGCATCCTTACGATGGTTTATGGGATTAGGTGGGGGTGTCATAACTGATTGGGATCATACGAAGGCTGCATTCTTAAATAAATATCAAGATTATTGCAGGTCTCGAGAATTAAGAGATGAGATATTCCAGATGACAGCAAAGCCAAGTGAGACCTTGGACAAGTATGTGGAACGATTCCAATATAATCTTCAAAGATCCCCTTATGCATCTGCACCCTTACCTGATAACGTTTTTAAAACTGCATTAATTAGGGGAATGAAAGATCAGTGGTTTGAAACATTAAATCTTATGGGAAAAGGTGATATATATCAAGAGAGCTATTCTGACATTATTGATTTGTGTATCAGGTGCTCAAGGGGTAATACAAGGTTGAAATCGGCATAACGTGAAATAATTACAAGGGGAAATAAGACCTCTAACGAAGGTGTGACACGCGCAGAGATTGGAAATCTGTTAGAAGACTTTAAGACAAACATACTGGGGACTCTAACAACACAGTTTGACATCATGAAAGCCAAGCAGAAGTAGGCAGAAGCATAACAAAACTTGGCAATATTTTTCCCCAGATGCAGAAAGAAACACAACCACAAAGAATGCCCGTTGGATATGGTTAAAGTCTGCGCCATCTGCACGAAAGATCACCCTACAGAAGGATGTCCCTTGCTTCTTGGCTTAAAAATAGTCTATAAAGAGGCGGAAGAAGAATCAGAAGTGGTATGTCTGCTTAATCAGCGCCGACAGTGGCAACCATGACCTTCAGGTATGCCAAATGATCCATTTTATTTTCAGCCTCCTCAATATAATGCTCAACAGTATAGTGGAATGTGGTAGAATCAAACACCCTTCCCTAATTGGTCACAACAGCCATTTCCTCCCACACCTTGGCCTAATCAAACGAATCAAAATAACTGGCCTAGTTTTCCTTTCTATCCACCTTTTTGGCCTACACAATGGTTCCCTTCTACTTCTCAGAATCAGGCCTGGCAGTCAAATTGGCAGAAACCTCCAAATCAGCCAATCAGATCAATTCCTCTCTCCCAACCTACACTTCCAGCTCCCTATCCAAACCCCCAAACGAACCTAAGACCGCAACTCCCAGCCCAGCCCAACCCAAACCCAAACAATAGACCAATTCAGACTGTACAAATAATGGAACCTCCAGAAATAGAAACTGAACTCAGGGAGTGCAATGATCTTCAATTAAGGTCTGGGCGTATAGTGGAAACAGAGAGAAATAATGATGACCGAATTGAAGATCTGTTACCTGAAGAACAAATAGAACAAAATAAGAAGGAAGTTCAACAACAAAAAAATAATCAGCAACAAGTAACAACTTCCTCTCCGCCATTCCCAGAACGATTAATTATACCTCGTCCATTAGAATGACCAAATTTTGATCTTCTGGGAGAATTAAAAAATTTATGTATAAATATCCCTCTCCTCCAAGCTATTCAAGATATTCCTATATATGCAAAAACCATTAAAGAATTATGTATAAAGAATCCCAAGAGGAGAACAACAACCAATCCTACTGTCCAAATAGTCGGTACCTTATCTGATTTATTATCAGGAATGGAGACACCTATCAAATATGAAGATCCAGGAAATCCTATAGTGACAGTTCAGATCAATGGCCAATCATTTCCAAATGCCCTAGTTGACTTAGGGGCAGGAATCAACATTTTAACAACCACTACCTGTTAGAAACTTGGCATTACATCACTTGAACCAACAACAACCTTGTTGGAATTGGCTGACCGATCAGTAGTGAAACCAAAAGGCACCTTACAATATGTCATGGTATCTATAGATTCCTGGGAGTACCCTGCTGAGTTCCTGGTTATCAATCCCAAGAACTGATTAGATGGACATCCATTAATTTTAGGTAGACCTTGGTTGGAAACTGCCGATGCTTATATTGGATGCCGACAAGGAAATATGACCATTACAAGGGGAAATTATGTCAAAAACTTAGCTTTATATCCCCCAGCCCAACCAAGTCTATCAATAATTAAAACAAGACAACCACCTGCATCATATCTTATGGAAAATATGAGGTCTCCTCTAACCATAGAAAATTCTCTTGACTTTAAAGATCAAATAGGGGATGACATCATTAATAAATTTATTAATAAATAAAAAATTGAACCCCATTTGCAATGTCACATGATTGAAGCAGCATTCGATAATAAAGAAGAAGAAGATCCCTTCAAAGATATTCATGATCAAGCAATACCTACTACCTCTATAAATAATACCAAGGTTGTAGAAATTGAACCAGGTAAAAATTTGAACATTAACAAGAATCTTACTGTTGAACAAGAAGAGAAATTAGTCCAATTATTATGAAAATACAAAGCAGCCTTTGCATGGGATTACCCCGACATGAAAGGAATTGACCCTTAATTATGTACTCACCACATTTATATTGAGAAAGATGCAAGACCCATTCATCAACCTCAAAGGAGACTAAATCCTCACCTTAAAGATATTGTGAAAGACAAATTACAAAAACTATTGGATGTCAATTTTATCTACCCAATATTTGATAGTAAGTGGGTCTCCCCATTAGTGGTGGTACCTAAAAAGAATGGAAAGTGGAGGATATGTGTAGATTACCATGAACTTAACAAGGCAACACAGAAAGACCGCTTTCCCCTTCCTTTCATTGACCAGGTATTAGATATGTTGGTAGGAAAGAAATTCTTTTCATTCCTGGATGGCTTCAGTGGATACAACCAAATCTAGATTGCCCCTGAAGACCAGGACAAGACTACTTTTACCTGCCCATGGGGTAGTTTTTCCTACCGAGTCTTACCTTTTGGCCTATGTAATTCCCCTGCCACATTTCAAAGGGAAATTCTCAGCATATTTGCCGACTTGATAAATGAGGGTCTCGAAGTATATATGGATGATTTCACCCCTTATGGGGATGACTTTGAACCTGCATTGAAAAACCTACAAAAAGTATTGCAAAGATGTATTGACACCAGGCTTTGTTTAAGCAATGAAAAATGTCTTATGATGATGACTGAAGGAGTTATCTTAGGTCATTATATTTCAGCATATGGAATTCAAGTAGACCCAGCTAAAATTCAAATACTCTTGTTAATTCCTACACCCACCACACAAACAGAGGTACGTAGCTTTCTTGGATTTTCTGGTTACTATAGAAGATTTATAGAACATTATTCTCGAATAGCTGCACCTTTATATGCACTAACTGGAAATACTGATTTTGCTTGGACAGATAAATATGACAATGCTTTTAATAATTTCAAGAAGCTTGTTGCAACAGCCCTAGTGCTGAGGGGCCCAAACTGGAATTTGTCGTTCCAAATTTCATCTGATGCCTCAGACACAACGATTGGAGCAGTACTTGGGAAGGAGGAAGACAAGAAGCCATATGCAATTTACTACATTAGCAAAAATCTGACTCCTGCTGAATTAAATTATATTGTGACTGAGAAAGAATTTTTAGCTGTAGTCCATGCTATAAATAAATTTAGACATTACATAACTGGGTATCCTGTAGTGCTTTACACAGATCACTCTGCCATTAATTTTTTAGCAAATAAACCTGTTACAAACGGAAGAGTGACAAGATGGTTAATTTTACTGCAGGAATTTGATATCACGATCAAAGATCGACCGGGAAAAGAGAACCCTATAGCTGACTTTTTGTCAAGAATGCCAAAGCCCACAGATACAGAAGCAGTTGAAGACCACTTTCCGGATGAACATCTCTTCGCTGTTACTACCATAACACCATGGTATGCTGACATAGCGAACTATTTAGCAATAGGTAAATTACCTAAAAATCTATCCCTTAATGAAAGAAAGAAAATAATACATCGTAGTACTCGTTTTTCTTGGATTGGGGGCTACTCATTTCATACAGGTGCAGATATGCAAATAAGGAGATGTGTTAGGGAGGATGAGGTATTTGACATCTTGAAAGCATGCCATGATGGCTAGTTTGGCGGACATTTTTCAGATCGCAGAACTGCCCATAAAGTTTTACGAACAGGCTACTATTGGCCTACTATTTTTAAAGATGCCAAAGAATTTGTGCAGGCCTGTGATAGCTGTCAAAGGGCAGGACGCCCTGGGTAGTCTGATGAAATTCCCTTAAACCCTCAACTAGTGATTGAACCCTTTGAACGTTGGGCACTTGAATTTGTTGGTCCCATTAGCCCTCCATCAAACCAGAAGACATATATCCTAGTTGCAACTGAATACGTTACCAAATGGGTTGAAGCATAGCCCCTTTCAAAAGCTACATAGGATTCTGTAATTCAGTTTCTTTTCCAAATCTTTGTCCGCTATGGCCTCCCAGGAGACATAATCACAGATGGTGGACCACAGTTTGTAGGTAACAAATTAGCTGAAACTTTACAGAACTACCATATTCAACATCAAATTAAAACTCCATACCACCCATAGGCCAATGGCCAAATCGAGAGCACGAACAAGGTAATCGAATCTATATTAACAAAAACTGTTGCTTCGCATAGACGAGATTGGGCCTACAGATTGCCAGAAGCACTGTGGGTGTATCAAACAACATGGAGAACTACAACAGGCTATTTTCCATATCAACTGGTATTTGGAAAGGAACCCATCTTTCCTATCGAATTTGAAATTCAAACATTAAAAACAGCTCAAAAGGTGGGTCTGAATTTAGATGAAGCGTAGGCTAAAAGATAGCAACAACTTAACGAATTAGATGAAATTAGACTCTCTTCTCTTCAGCGTACAACATTAATTCAGCAACAGAGAGCCAAATGGCATGATGCCCATATCAAACAAAAGATCTTCCACGAAGGAGTCTGGGCACTCCTATATGATTCTCGGTTTCAGGATTTCCCCGGAAAGCTCCAGACAAGATGGCTTGGACCCTACGAAATACAGAAAGTGCGTAATAATGGCACTCTCACATTAGTTACCATCGACGGATCTGGACATTCCTTTAAGGTAAACGTCCATCACGTTCAATTGTATCACAAGCCGCTTACCCGGGAATCCTTTTACTAGTAGTTACGAGAAGATTCGAACATGGAAATTCTTGAAGAAGGGGAGAATTCCTCCCCGGCACCAGTTTGATAAATCGTTCTTTTTTTTTAAATCTTGTACATAAAGTATGTTTTTCTATTTATGATTTTTGTTTTATGAAATTCGTTCTTTTCTGTTAATATTTCTTTACTTCTTAAATTTGGTTTCTCTAACAAAATAAAAAAATGAAAAAACTCTGTTTTTTTCGCGTTGTTGTTCCTTTCAAAAGGAACAGCACTTCTGCTGTTCCTTTTGAAAGGAACAACAGTTTCGCAGAATGCTTTTGCTGTTCCTTTTCGAAGGAGCAGCACTTTCGCTGAATATTTTTTTCTGCTATTTCGTACAGTTTTTTTGTTGTTCCTTTCTAAATGAACATCATTTCCGCTCAGTATTTTCTTGTTGTTCCTTTTAAAAGGAACAACAGTTTCGCAGATTGTTTTTGTTGTTCCTTTTAAAGGGAACAACACTTTTGAGTGATTTTGTTTTTTGTTTGTTTTGAGCTATCCTTTTGATTTTTTTTCACTTCTCTAAGGGAAAATATATCATGTATATAAAATCATACAAATTCGAGCTTACTGAGATCAGCACATCAAAACAAATCATCATTTTTAAGGGAATTTCTTAGCAATGAAAAAAGAGGAAAAAGGGGCATGATCAATAACATAACATTGTTATTTTATTACCATTAAATTAATATGATCGATTATTTTTATCATGATTGGTTCTTTTCCATATCCCATAGCTTTCTTTGATATTTATCTCTGAAATGGAAATAAGGGTATATTTTTTTCTATTGAGATGTTCAAACTTCCTCCACCATTCCCACTCTTAAGGAGTGTTGAGCCATCCTTTATGAATAACTGAGGAAAAGTGTTGTTTGAAAAATAAAAATACTTACATATTTCAATGATTTTGCAGATGGAGGATAGGGGGTCTCATTAAGAGCCAGCCTACCGTGATCATAGAGAAGACAGTGAAGTGGCATTCCCATTATGGCCACCAAACCAGGGAAATGGTCCAAAAGACAATTGACAATCAAGAAGTCCTTGGAACAAGAGGTCTCATCACGAGCCGGCCTGCCCATTTTTCACTTCTTCCCAGTGAACGACGTTGTGACTTATCTGGTCACCAAGCCAGCACAATGGCCTCCGTCTTGTTATTTAATAAAAATACAAAGAAAGAAAAAGAAGCACTTCCTCAGTATGAATAAAAGGACAATGGTTCCGTGGGTTACAAAACAACTCTGTCAAGGTTATGGACACCTGTGGGAAACAGAGCTCTGTTGATGGTATCTAAGTCACATTTATATACATCACTAGTTATTTAACCCCTTTTCCTACATTTTTATTTAATATCAAACGAAATGCATGAATTCCTTACTTTTTGAACCTATTATACATGAAAATTATTATGAATCGATCATATTAGTTTATATGGTAAATAACGCAATTATATTAAACCTTATGCTGTCCCTTCCCCTCGTATTTGAATCATTACAATGCGATTTCCTATTCATTATCGATTTCTCTTATGCATCGATTTCAGTGATCGCTTAATTTGGTTGACTATATCATAATTATGCCTGTTTTTTTTTCACTGCTATCCTATTGCTGTGCCACACATGCCACACTCAATCGACGGTCGAGGACGACCTTTCTTTCATTTGGGGGGCGCGGATGTATGCATGCAGATCAAACTCCAAGATTCTCTTCACCTGTACATGAACTAAATCTCCGCATTCGATTTCCTTACCATATATGGACAGAAATAAAGTTTCAACGAACTGTGCTGTGATGTTCCATTGAAATTACTGTGTTGTGAAGAAATTAACAGAGCGCAGAGATGGGAGGACGCCCAATTCGTAGCGAACCGCAGGTGTTGATCGTCTCTGATGCTGCACGAGCAATCTTAGAAAGACTGGGGTGGACTACATATTTCATGAGAATGCAGCAACCCCATGAAGCAGTGGCCACCGAATTTTTATTAAATTTGCAGGAAGGATCCTCCACAGTCAAAGGAAGGAAGATAGTTGTGTCTGATGAGATAATTGCAGAAGTGTCTGGTATTCCCGCGCAAGGAACTATCTGGACCCAGAAGAATATTAGGATTCGTGAAGCCATACAAATATTTCAAGATGACGGATAGATGCTAAATGTCAAAGGAAGAGGAGTCCACCCCGCGTCACTAGGTGAACCATGGATAGAATTGGCCAGGATTGTGCAGGCTTAAATAACATGTGACGGCAGAAAAGACATGGTAAGACCTCGCCACCTTAAGCTACTAGCTGTGTTAAAACATAAATGCACTATTAATCTGCCTGCATTCTTAAATTCTTTGTTGCATGATATTGCTTGTGGAATTAGAAAAACCCAACATGCAGACATGGTGGTTAGCCACCATTGTTTAATTCGGCTGATAGTGAGTTATAGCCTTGCCTAGCAGTAGACCAGCTGGGAAGAATTTATTGAAGGGGGATTAGCTCTGCCTGCTCCGAGACGGAAAAGGATGGCCGGCTTAATAGTTGAGCCCTCCACTCACAGACAATCCCTCCGATCGAAGCAAAGTAAGAAAATAATGGAGGAACTTCCGGGTAGCAGCAGCCAGCCCCTGAAATTGAACAGCTCAGATGAAGAGGAACAACCTCCACTGTTGGAGGGAGCAAGCCCTCGTGCTGAGGAAGAACAAGAATTAGAAGGAGAAATTCGTTACTAAGACGAAGAAGAAGTAAGTTAATATGCCAGTAGCGAAAAACAACCCAGTACAGAGGAAGGGGAAATTCGTTACTCAAATGAGGAAGAAGTAAGTCACCATACCAGTAGTGAAAAACAACTCAGTACAGAGGAATGAGAAGTACGTTATTCGGATGAAGAAAAGATTGAGGGAAATTCAGAGGAAGAAGAAGTTGAAGGAGAAATTCAGTATTCAGATGAGGAGGAAGGAAGTTATCACACCTATAACGAGGATAAGGATAATCATGGAAGTGATAAGGATGAAGCAGAGCCCATCGAAAATGCCAATGTAAGCCCCTTACAGGAAGATTAATTGGCCCAGATTTTGGCCAACATGAGCAATTACGCACAACCTCATAGCCCGTTGGACCCCGGCAATGACACTAACCAAAAACCAGATTACTCTGCCATTAATAAAGATATAACTGTTGAAACAGTAAACCCTAGCGAAGCTAGGGTTGCTTCTCCTGAGAGGCAGGAATAGGGGAATGAAAATTTTGAACCAACATCTTGACCTGGAAGCCCCCAGGAAATCGTAGAGTCAACTGAGAAAATGATTCCTGAGGAATCTGGCCAAGAGCATGAGAGCATGGAAGAAGAACCCCAAGAAGATGAGCAAGAAGAATATTTCACTGAAGGCACGACTCAAAACCCAATTGAGAAAATGGGTTTGGATGAGCAAGTCGTTGTTCCTTTAAGAAAGAAGAAGAAAACAACTGAAGTCGAGAAGCTTCGCAGGGAAAGGAAAAAGCTTCATAATCTGATAGAACAACTCAGGCAGACAATTAGGGTTCTAAAAATGAAACAGACACCTAACCGAGCCCCTAAAAGAAGAAGAAACATTGTTGTTAAGAGAAGATAAAAAAGGAGAAGGGTAACCACTAATAGGAACCCTCAAGTAGAAGAAGAAACCATGCCTGAACCTAACTATGAGGATGTGGAGCAGCAAACGGCTGTTCCAACACCAGCTGTTCCAGAGGAACCTACTCTAAATGAAAATACCCAATCTAGTAGTCAGCACACCTTCAGTGATCCAACATTAGTTAGACTGCAAGAAGAATTGACACAGACCCGAATCGAAAGACATAAATTGGAAGAAGATACTGTCCCAAGGAAGAAATATCAAGAATTGCAGCAACAGATGAAAATTATTCATGAGGCAGAAGCTGAAGCTCATGAAAAATGTCGAGAGGCAGAGATAAAAGCTGATAAGGTAAGCAACCAATTAAAACTAGCACGAAATCAAATGGATACTCTCTGCTCCTTATATAATGATGTCTTAGCCTGTAGGTGCCCTGCCAAAAACTATGCTTTATTTCTGTTAGAAAGATATTTGCAATTAAAAATCAAGGTAGTTAGGACTGGAAAATCAATAGAGCTAAGAACTATAAATGAATTGATATCATGCTGCAAGCTTTATGGGGAAAAAGTCCAGCGCCTGTTATGTGAGTTCTATCTGCATAATCTAATACTTGAAAATGACTGTGAATCAAACCCTAGCCCTTTCATTGGAGATGTACAGTTTCAGGCATTCATTTATTTTGTCGTAAATCAATTAAAATGGCTTAAAGCCTACAATGCCTTTCAAAGGCAGGAAAATGAATTGGATCTATGGGTCAGAAGTGAACCTCAGGACCCACGTCAATTGTGGGCTAGACAGAAAAGTCTAATGATAAGGAAAGGCGTTACCCAAACTCTGGGGCCTGTTCATAAGTCAATCATTCTGAAAGGAACAGATTATTTTTCATCTATTAGGGACCAAGCTTATGTAGCAGCCAAGGTCCGGTGGAGGACCTCGAATCAAAACATGCAAAATAGGGAGCCATTTAATTATAGAAATTTTGGGCTAGCTGCAGACCGTTTCATTGCCTATAGCCATCTTGTTTTAAAAGAAGGACCATTTTGGTTAGGGTGTAGGTTCCGCAGCCCCATTATTTGGTACCGTGCCTTGGACTACAAAGCTATTTATGAGCTTCCCGAGGGGCAGACAGAACATATTCTTGAAGAATTAGCTACACACCATGGTTTTAGGCCTCTCAATGATAAACATTCTCCAGCTTACTCTTTGACTACTCTCCATGTGAACTATAGTTTTCATGAGGGCATGAAAAAGGTTACGTCGGGGGGTATGTTGGGCAGTGAAAGAGGTATGAAATTCCTATGTATTTGTTCATTCTTTTACTATATATATACTTCTGTTTGCCTTGGAAAGGTAATTTACCATAATAATTGCAATTAAATTGAAAAGATTTATGTTTAGCCTAAAAGATGACTAAAGGTTGTTTTTATTGGCAAAACAGGAATACGAAGAGGTGAGCAGCTTTATCAAAGGCGTGGCTGAAAACAATCTGACTCCTACTCCATTCGTGATGAACCATATCCAGCTGAAGCCAAGAAGATCTGAACGGATCGCCCGAAAGGGGAAGGGGACAACTCCACCTTAAACAGAGTAAACAGAACAATGATAAAACGAGAAGGGAGCGAATCCCTCAGGATCAAAAGATCCTGAGGGATCGCTGTGAAAATTTATCATATTTCTTGATTTGTCCGTCCAAGGATCAAATATAAAGGAAATTATCTTTAGTGACCGGGGTGGTGTGGTCATTTTGTAAAAGACGTTTTCATTAAAAGACTTTCATATTTCTTTTGCAATCGAATGATTATCGACTCTCTGTTGTGAGAGAACGCTGTCTATAATGTATTTTGGATTAATATAAAAACACAGGTTTCATCTGTTCTTTAGAATTCTGAGTTAAGCCCAGCGGTATTTCACTGGTACTAAGGGCCCGGCTCTGGTGGATTACTATGTTGTTGTATCATTAATCTTGGTTTGTTAATGCGTGAAGTGTGTTCAGTATTTGTTTTCATTACAGAGTTGTTTCATTGATTGTTAAAGCAAGTGCAGAATCACTTCTATTTCATTCTTTACTGCAATTCCATTTATTGATTAAGTTGACTTGTCCGGATTTGTTGTTCCGTAATTACAGTGAGTTGTTGTTCCATTTATCTTTGGTTTGTTGTTAGATTACAATTAAACTGTCGACAGACTTGAGTGTGAAGATCTATTTATTTGGATTACATTAGACTTGTAACTGTTGTTTCTTTTATGATGTTGTTCCTTTTTTAGATTTCATTCCTTTTAGTTGTTTCACTTTCTTTAAGATTCCCAAACTGTAGAGGATAGAGATATTCGCTCCAAGTCCCCAGATTTGGGCGTCTTACATCGATTTCTAAGGGAAAGAGTTACTGCTATTGCATCCCTAATCGATGTTTAGCAAGATTGCTGTAGTTTAGCTTTTACATTCCTGTCATTTTAATTAGGTTTCCTTTCCAAGCATTTATTACTTTTGTATTTGATATTCTATGCTACATCCTCACAAACATTGCTATGAGATAATTGTAGCCTCAGACATAGTACACTCTTGAGATAAAAATACGCTCCCAGATTGATGATTAATGTAGGCTAATTAGGTGTTCAAAAGATACCTTTTTATGGTCCAACACCTCCCATTGGAGAAAATGCTCCCAGTACATCTATTGTGGGTGGTGCACCTCCTCCTATTGCTACAACATTGGTCTCCTTCTCTTCATTAGAAAATATCTCAATACAATGTGCCTTCCCTGCAACACATTGGTGGTTTGGTACCCATGGATCTCAAAAAGTGAAACAAAGTTTCTTCTTCCTTATATCTCTCCGGGAATTATCATCAAGATATTTCTTCATGATCCTCCTTTGTTTGAGAGGAGATATTTTTCTGAAAATGGGATTTTTCCTTTGGTAAAGCATGTTGTAGGTCTCTAGCCCTCTCCATAGCTTCTTGGAGCGTATTTGGTCTAGTAGATTTCACCAACCCATGCAATGGTTCAACCATTCCGTCAATGAACATACATACTCTCCAGGTCATAGTGAGGTCAAATACCATGATTGAAAGCTTTAGAAACTCAGAGATATAGGTCTCTAGATCTCCTATTTTCTTAAGCTTGGTTAGCCCCACAAAATGTGCTTTTGGATTCCTGGGATCAAATATCTCCACCAACCTCCGAGTGAAGTCTGAATAAGAAGTGATACTAGCATGCCCAAGTGTAGATAGGGCATGAAACCACCACACTTGTGCTTCACCTTCTAGGTGCAGTGCTACTATTTTAATAACCTCCATTTTTGAAACTCTGTTGAGTTGGAAGTAGGTATCCAACTTCTCTACCCAAGCCTTAGCTATGCAATTGGGTGATCCATCATAAGAGGGAAAAAATAATTTTCCCAAACTGCACTATAGATCTTGGTTCTGCATGCACCCTCCACTTTTATGGTGATTGAAGGATCTCCTACCATCCTTTAACTGACAGAACTCCTGAAAGTTCAAATGCTCCTTGAACCTCTGGGATTGAGATTCATATTCCACAAAATAGTCACCAAGGGTTTCTTCCCTCAATGGTCTCCCTCCTCACCTTCCAATGAGAGGAACGTGGGCATTGTGGAGCATTGTGAAGAAGGTTGTGCTACTGATTGCTCCCACCATAAATGTGAAGTGCCAAAGATTTCCCCATGGTGAAACCCTCCGGGGTATTCCTTCTATATTTCTAATCTCATCTCCTTGATATCTTTTACAATGTTCTGCATGGTCTGAAGAATAATTTTTTGGATCTCTTTCTCCTCCATTGCTATAGATGTATTTGCCCACAAGCTGAGCCAAGATTAGAGCTCTCATACCACTGTAATATTCCAAATTAGGAAAGACATCAATATTGAACACGAAACTGAAATGTACAAAAAATAATGATGAAAAACACATGAGAAAATCATAGATCCATTAGATGATGTATTATAGCAGCAAAATATACAATGTTTTGAGGAAAAATTCACTCAAACTAGGTAAAGAGGCCTCGAAAGCCTAGAGATACTAGAATACCAAAGGATGTTGCAATACAGAAATGTCAGAATACATGAAAACGTAGTCCCAGTGAGGGTTACTACTACAAGAAAATGGAAACAAACTGATCTACTGATATATTACTCAAAAGGATCTAAAAATGTAGAACTAATATCTCAAACACAATCCCAAGATGCAAAAAGTGTAGACTGCAAATCTATGGCTGAATCATGTTGTATCACTAAAGCTCTGCTGAAATATGGTTGAAATGACAAAGATGTGGTTGTAACTTCTCCTCCCTAGCTTTTCGGGTGAAATTCTGCTCCTTTCGCTAGGAAAGTAGCTCATAAATAGGGTTTTACAACCCTCCACTGCAACACCCAGCAAAATAATGCAGTTCCTCAAGGAGACTGCATTGTGGCTAAAGGTGACTGCTTGGCCCAAGGCTGGATGGTGGAAATGAAGCTCATAATACCCCTCCTAGATGGCCTTCTCAAGTCCTCCAAGATAGAGTATGGGATTCCCGCTTGGAAATGCCCTTGTATTAAACAGTATAACAAACTCAGCTAAACAACTAAAGCATGCAAGAAGTTTGTTAGAAAATTATATATTACATAGCAATGGAACAAATAAAATATAAGTGGAAACACAAACAAAAGAAACACATAAAACCAGAGAGACACAGATATACGTGGTTCACTCAGTTTGGGCTACGTCCACCCCGAACATCCAGTCCTTCCTTTCTATTATCCACAAAATGAAGAGACACAACCTACAACAAGTCCGTTGTAATATCATCTATTCTCTCTCACAATATCTCTATCAGTTTCTCACTCTGAGAATACACATACAATACACAACCACAATACAATACCCTCATACAAGTGAGGGGTTTCCTTCCAGGGAAAAAAACCCTAAACTAAACATAACTCTTACCATCAGATCATCCGCCTAATGAACGACCCAGATTGAATAGAAATTACTATACTTTTACAAGGCAATTTGACATCTATTTTTAGCTTTGGGGGCGCTACCCCGAAACCCCCCGCCAAGGGGGGCTCCATAAAGTCACAGCCACCCCCCCTGGACCCCCCAGGCAGCGTTTAATTACAGGCGGCATTGTTGCCCCATTAAGGTACACAGGTCCAACGTTGTGATACAAAATAAACAAGACAATCATGCTCCACACCCAACAATCTCCCACTTGGAGACTGATTGTAGCAACTCCGCCAATGCTTCATTTTCTAGAAAATGACTCCACTTTGGACCTGGTTGTTTCTCATCTTCATCATCATACTTGAAGACCAATTGAAACTGAGCATATTCTCAGTTTCTCCCTGGTTACAAATTTTGTTAGCGTATCTACAGGTCTCTTGCTAGTGTGTATCTTTTCCAGCTTCAACTGTCCATCTTCCAATACTGACTTTATGAAATGGTACTTGAGTTGTATGTGTCTAGTCCTGAAATGAAATGCTAAGTTCTTTGCAAGATGAATGGCACTTTGGCTATCACTGTATAATGGGCCCATATCATGCTTCTTACCCAATTCATCCATAAATATTTGTAACCAAATCATTTCCTTACTAGCCTCTGTAGCAGCAACATACTCTGCTTCTGTTGTTGAAAGTGAAACAACACGTTGGATTTTTTAAACCCAACTAACAACTGTTCCACCTACAATAAATACATACCCTGTAGTGCTCCTCCTATTATCACTATCACCTGCCATATCTGCATCAACATATCCCTGTAGAGAAATATTTGAACCACCAAAGCAAAATGCTTGATTTGCGGTACCTCTCAAATATCTAAGAATCATTTCACTGCCATCCAATGTTATTTTCCTGGATTGTTCATCTATCTGCTTACAACTCCCACTGCATGTGCAATACCAGGACTTGTGCAGACCATTGCATACATTAAGCTTCCAACTGTTGATGCATATGGAACTTTAGACATATAATCCATTTATTCTTGGGTCTTAGGGCACATATCCTTACTAAGTTTGAAATGGCTAGCAAAAGGTGTACTAACTGGTTTTTCATTATGCATATTGAATATTTTCAACACCTTTTGTATGTACTCATTTTGAGACAGTGTTAATTTGCGATTTTTCTTGTCTCTTGTTATTCTCATACCAAGGATTTGTTTTGCAGCTCCCAAATCCTTCATTGCAAATTAATTTGCCAATTTTCTTTTGAGCACATTTATTTCCTGCATGTTAGACCCTCCAACAAGCATGTCATCTACATACAACAACAATATAATATAGCTTCCATCATTTTTCTTTTTCAGATAAAAACAATGATCAAAGTGACATCTAGTATAACCTTGTTCAAACATAAACTTGTCAAATTTTAGATACCACTGCCTTGGAGCCTGTTTTAAGCCATGCAAGCTCTTCTTTAGCCTGCACACTAATTTTTTCTTCCCTTTGACCTCATATCCTTCTGGCTGTTACATATAGATATCTTCCTCCAAATCTCCATGGAGAAATGATGTATTTACATCTAACTGTTCAAGATGCAAATCTTCCACTACTACAAGACTTAAAATAGTTCTGATTGAAGTCATCTTAACAACAGGAGAAAATATTTCATCAAAATCAATACCTTTCTTCTGTGCAGACCCCTTAACCACAAGTCTATCTTTGTACCTCTATTTTCCTCCATCTTCTTCCTTCAGCCTGTAAACCCATTTATTCTGCAATGTTGTTTTACCTACAGACAACCTAACTAAGTCCCAAGTCTAGTTATGTATTAAGGAGTCCATCTCTTCTTCCATGGCTAGCTCCAACTTCGTCTGGGTTTCAACTTACATTGCTTCTTCATAACATTCGAGTTCACCAGAATCAGTCAACAATAAATAATATAATGAAGGAGAGTATCATTCAAGGGGTCTAGTTACCCTAGTAGATCTTCTGACACCACTTTCAGGTGTTTGAGGTGCCTGTTGCTATTGCGGTGGTTGCTATTGTTGTGGCTGTTGATTATTATTATTTTCAAGCACCTTTACTTTTTCTGTGATCTCATCAAGAACTGTGTATTCTTTGTTTTCTTTTTCCTGTTTCTTTTCCTACAACTGATTCTTATACAAGATCTTTTCATTGAATATTACATCTCTACTCCTAATGATTTTGTGATTTTCATAATCATATAAGAGATAACCAAAATGATTAACACCATATCCAATAAAGGTAAATTTCTTTGATTTTTCCTCAAGCTTTGTTTTGTTTTCTTTATTAATATGGACAAAGGCCTCACAACCAAAAGGATTTAAAAAAGAGTAGTTCACCTTTTTACCTGTCCATGCTTCCTTTGGAATACCACCATCCAAGGAACTTGAAGGCCCTCTATTTATTAGATAAACAACGGTATCTACAGCATATGCCCAAAATTGTAAAGGAAATCCTGCATGCAATCTCATGCACGTTTCACGCTCCATGATTGTTCTGTTCATCCTTTCCGACACACCATTTTCTTGTAGCATTCTTGGAGCTGTCTTCTCTCTACGAATTCCATGTTCTGAACAATACCTATCAAATTATTTGTTGCAATATTCACCTCCATTGTTTGATCTGAAACACTTCAATTTCTTTCGTGTCTCAATATCAACCAAATCTTTCCATTTATTGAAAGTATCAAATACATTAGATTTATTATGAATACAATAAATCCAACTTTTTCTAGTTGCGTCATCAATAAAAGCAACATAATAATGAGAGCCACTGAGAGATGATACCTGATTAGGTTCCCATACATCTATATGCACAAGCTCTAATTTTTCGCTCTTGTTTTCTTTCCCAACTCTGAGAAATCTGACTCTCTTCTGTTTTCCATAAATACAATTCTCACAGAAATCCAAATCAACATTCTTCAAACCCGGCAACAAATTTCTTGAGTGAAGAATCTTCATCCCCTTCTCACTCATGTGTCTGAGCCTATGATTCCATAATGCTGCATCTGCTCCTTTGGAATTTAAAGCTTTAACAGAGTTATAAATACCATTGCATAAATACAATGTACCAAGCTTTTCACCTTTTTCTATTACTAGGGCTCCTTTGGTGAGCTTCCAAGTTTTATATGTGAAAGTTGTCACACAACCTTCACTGCCTAACTGCCCTGTTGAAATCATATTTTTCTTCAGATCTAGAACATGCCTTACCTCCTTTAATAGCCATTAGTTTTCATTCTATTGTTTTACAAGAACTTTATCCATTCCAACAATTTTACAGGGTTTATCATCACCCAAATGAACTTGTCCAAAATCTCCTTAAACATAGTCATGAAAATATTTCTTATCAGGTGTGGCATGGAATGAGGCCCCTGAATATACCACCCAGGAATCAGTAACATTTTTGAAAGAAAGGATAAAAGCATCTTGTAACACATCACCTGTCACATTTTATTCATGATTTTTTTCTTGTTATGCGTCTCCTTCTTTTCCCTTCTAAGATCTACAGTCTTTCTTCAGGTTTCATTTATTTCCACATTTCCAGTACACTATCCCTGATCTGGACTTGGATCTACCTTTCCTTGATTTACTGTGATATCCTGAGTTCTTTCCTCTTTTATTTTTTCTTCCCCTAGACTCTGCACTCAAAGCATTACCCGATGTCTCACCGGAGGTTTTCCGTCGCATTTCCTTGCTAAGGATAACACCGACAACATCATCAAACTTTAAAGTACTAGATCGAGAGACAGAGTTACTAATGGCCATAACTATACCATTATAGCTTTCTGGAAATGAGCATAGAAATAAAAGAGCCCTAAATTCATCATCAAAGTTTACCTCTACAGAACTTAACTGACTGGTAACTGTATTAAAATCATTTAAATAGTCTGCAACAGATCCACCTTTCGACATCTTCATATTAAATAAATGTTTCATAAGAAATACCTTGTTTGAGGCCGAGAGTTTTTCATATAGTTTTTCAAATGCCTTAATCAAACCCTCTGTTGTTGTTTCCTTCGAAATATTGAAGGCTACCGACACCGCGAGGCACAACCGTACTATTCCGAGTGCTTATCTATCGAGAATCTCCCGTTCTGCATCTATCATAGTCATCAGCTTCTTTGTTTTTCCACTCAATGGTAGGTACAGATCTTTCTGATACAGATAATCTTCCATATGCATCTTCCACAGTGGGAAGTTTTGGCAGTTAAATTTCTCGACCCTAAATTTACCATCTTCTGCCATTGCTCCCACTTGAATCAAGAACCCTTCTTTCTGCCAAATAGACCTTCAGCTCTGATACCAGTTCTTAGAAAATTATATATTACAGAGCAATGGAAAAAATAAAATATATGCAGAAACATAAACACAAGAAACACATAAAACCAGAGAGACACAAATATACGTGGTTCACCCAGTTTGAGCTACGTCCACCCCGAATAGCCAGTCCTTTCTTTATATTATCCATCAAAATGAAGAGACACAAACTACAATAGATTCGTTGTAATATCGTCTGTTCTCTCTCACAGTCTCTCTATCAGTTTCTCTCTCTGAGAATACACATACAATACACAACCACAATACAATACCCTCATACAAGTGAGGAGTTGCCTTTTAGGGAAAAAAAACCCTAAACTAAACATAACTTCTACCATCAGATCATCTGCATAATGAATGGCCCAGATTGACTAGAAATTACTATACTTTTACAAGGCAATTTTACATCTGTTTTAGCTTCGGGGGCACTGCCCCTGAAACTCCTCGTCAGGGGGGGCTCCATAAAGTCGCAGCCAACCCCCCCCGGAACCCCCCAGGCAGTGTTTAATTACGGGCGGAGTTGCCACCCCATTAAGGTACAAGGGTCTAACACTGTGATACAATATAAACAAGATAATCAGGGTCCACACCCAACAAATTCATAAGACTCAAATATAAACAATATTTTGAATGCCTCTCATGGCTTTCATCCCTTCCCTTATATCCTTGGTGAGATTCCCCACCCTTGGCCCTACTCATTTATAAAGGTTTCTTCCATGCAAAGACTCCTCTTTCAAAATTGCGCTGTCCCCACTAGCTCCACTCTCTTCTTTGGCAGCATTGTTGATTTGGTCAATCTTGAGCTAGTCTACATGCATTGCCCCCTTTCACACCAAAGGTGGCTTTATTTTGACTATCTAAACTGATCCACATACATATTGAAAGTGTTTTATTCCTACTAAATAGATTCAAGGGTCTCCCTACCCCACTTATTCATCTAGACTATGAGTAGAAGCAACATATAATATTCCAACTAGCTAAAAGCTAATTGGGATATTATAGGGAAGGAAGAAAAAGAAGAAGGCTACTCAAAGAAAGAATATATCTTAGAAAATATGTACGACAGAAAATGAAGAAGATGAAATAGGTATTGATTGTTGTTCTTCTGATTCACTTCCTTGTGGATGCAATGTTGAAGATAGTGAATGCGAAAGTGAAAGTAATGTTATGGATATAGAAGCAGTAATTGCAAATCTTAAGATTAAAGTTGAAGATCAATAGATTTTATTTAATGAGAGGGAATGTATCTACAAAGATATGATTTACATATTGAATGAACAGTTACAAGAAAGAAATACAATTGAGCAACTAAACAAAGAACAGATAGACCAATATCAAAAGCTCCAGGATGAAGTAACCAATCACAGTGAAGGACGTGAAGCAAAAATCGTCTCTCTCAAAACAGATCTAGAAAAATCAAATAAGAAGAATGAAGAACTTCTACAAACATTTGAAGAACAAGAAAATGAGTTGAAAGAAGAAATTATATCTTTGAATGAGGAAGTAGAAGAAGGAAAAAGGGTAGAAGAAAGTATGAAGAAGCCGTGTAAAAAATTGGAAGTTGAGGTAAACATTTTAAAAGATAAATTAGAAGAAAAGAATAAACACTTGAGGTTTCAAGATAGTACTAAGATTCTGGATAATATTCTTAGTATTCAAAGGTAATCCGTCTATTAAGTTTGATCTTGGTTTTCATGAAATTGTTAAAGGGGAATCTAGTTCATAAGATAATACTAAAGATTCAAAGGATATCAATGCAAAACTTAAAGTGTTTAAAGAGGCAAAAGGTCAACCGACAATCATGAATTTTCATAGGAAATCCTTTGCTCCTAACTATAGAAGTATCAATCGATTCTCTCCTTTAATAAATAATGTTGAATTCTTTATATGTCATAGTTATGGAAATGTTGCAGCCAATTGCAGAAGCAGATTGTTTCAATTAGAGACAAATAGACACTACATATAAAGACCTTTAGCTCCCAGGTACTCAGGTTTCTTTAAGGGATATTGTTTTTCATGCAGCAATTTTGATCATAAAGTAGTTGATTGCAATACAAGAAAGATTAGAAAAACATATTATGATCCTTATGCTTATTTTTCTGGTCACATAAGATGTTATGCTTGTAGCAAGTTTGGTCATGTAGAAAGCGAATGTAGGAATAGACCAATGAATCACCAAAGTCAATATGGAAGACAAACAATTGATAGTGTAAGATCAAAGAAATATGGACTCACCAACATTCATGTTAACAAGAAAAAAGAAGAAGAGGTAAGATGTGGTCTTGCTCTTTGTGAAATTAAAGGCAAAGATGAATGGTACATTGACAATAGATGTTCTCACCACATGATTAGTGATAAGAGTAAGATGGAATCTCTCAAGAAACATCAAGATGGTAATATTATTCTTCAAAATGATGTTCCAACAAAATTTTTGGGAAAAGGTAGAGCCATTATTAACAAAAATAGAAGGGAAGTTGATACATTATTAGTTGAAGGCTAAAACAAAACATATTAAGTGTAGGTAAAATGGATGATAAAGGAAATGTAATTGGGTTCACATCAACCAAATGCAAGGTCATGGACAAAGAATCTGGAGAGGTCATAGCAAGGGGAAACATAAACGATGATAAATTATATGTATTTAAAGATCTAACCTCTCGCAGATGTGAGGAGGATTCAGATTGAGACTAATATAAGTCAATGCCCATTGCAGTCCATCATTCTTGAAAGAATATCTTCAACTGCAATGTATAAAGGATGGTTTGGTAATTATGATTGTTTATATTTCTAACAGTGCATCTGATGTGACAGGAGAAGATAGGTATAGGTGGTACAAGGTTAGGAGGAGATGGAGCTATGAAATTTTCAGTATTTCACTTTCTGTACGTGGGTTACATGAACTAGAGTCGTGTATACACACGATTTCTACTAGATACAGTTGCGTATGATTTTTTTTTGGCTCAAGGGGTCTTGACCCACATTTGAAGTTCAAGGTTTGCCAACAAACCCCTATACTACTGGCCCTTTTGGTAGTGACCTACTTGCGTAGGTCAAAGTCTCACCCAAAGTAGTATGGGTGGGTGCTGGAACCAGGTTTCTGCATCCTGAGAAAGGATAGGTAAGGAAATAAGAGCTGCGTTCGGCCTTGTGATACCCAGATCATCTTGTTCTGCATAGAGCCAAGTATGTCTCTATTTTCATCCACGTGCGCTAGATCTATAATTATATACTTTTATGACATTAGCACAGTATTGCATAAACATAACAGAATAGATCCAGATACAGAAAACACACTTACACAGATCTTTCGCAGCGTAAGTATAGAAAGCACACAATGAAGTAATTACCAAGGATTCACACAAAGAGTACTCACAGATTTAGTTTTCTATCAACCTTTCTTATTCATTAATTCATCAATTCCTTCTTACAATCCCCTTCCCAGCCTGTGCACACAGCAGCAGGGTCCGCACACAGTTGGACTCTAGATCTCCTCGCACACAGCCAGCAGGAGTCTGTTCCCCAAAAACCCAAACAAACAACTTAAACCACAATTCGCATCAATAGTTCTTCCTCTTTTTTCCACTTTTACAATACAAAATGTTCCTCTATTTATAATAATCTAGCCTAGAATTTTATATGGTCTGCAAACCATGGTTTTCGGACCCCTGGTTTACCCTTTTACCCATTACAATGCTTTCAGGGCTTTGAGCGACCCCAAAACCCTTGTGCTAGACTAAATCTAATCAAAAGTATTCAAAATTGGACTAATTTCGTAGCTCATAGGAGACCCCGTTCCAACAGTCCCCTGACACAATCTTGTGACTCGTCTCGAGTCACTACGGTTGTGCAGCCTCGATCTACACATGCAAGGTATCGAGAGTGATGATGAGCGGAGGGAGCACTTCCTGACTTTGTGAAGTAGCATTCTGTGCAATTTCTACCAGCTTCTGGGAGGTCGGTCCTTCAGTCGTTGCGGTGACGCTTTCAAGAATCTAATTAAGTCACTTGGTCATGCCATCAATGTCTTATGATACTCGGAGGGCTGTGGTAGCCCAAGGCTTCAGATGTTCTGCCATGATGTGCTATTTATGCCAGAGTTTCTTAATCTCGTACTGGAGATCATTGTTGGTTTTTAACCATGCCAAGCGCTGGGCAGGTACCAAAGTTGTGAAACCAGCTCCAAAAAGAGAAGAAAAGAGATATCAACAGCTTAGAAATAATCCACTTCGAGGGGGAAACCTCCAATACATTACATGAATGAAAAATTCTTGGATGATTCAAATTACAAAACCTCCTTTCTATATATAGGAGTCCATGGGGCCACAATGTAATCCTAGTGGGGCCACAATGTAATCCTAGCCGACCTAACAATCATAATTTAAGGGCATAATAATAACAATATGGGGGTTACAAGGGTACAATAATAACAATACGGGGGTTACACTAACAATAATAAGGGACTATACTAGTAATATAGGGACCTAACATGCCCCTCTCCTTCAAAAAAGTGCTGTCCTCAACGCTTGAGTAGATTTGGGTGCTTCTGTATAAAATTCTCATCCTCCCATGTAGAATCTTCAGTGGGTAAGTTCTTCTACTTGATGAGATACTCTGAAATTGATCGATTCCGTAGCTGTCGATTTCTTGTTTTCGTGACCGCTTAAGGTTCCAATATGATTTTTCCTTCCTCATCAAGTTCTGGCAATATTGTTTGAACTGGAAGATTTTCACCTATAACCTTCTTTAAGCATGAAACATGGAAAATTGGATGCACTCGTGAAGAAGCAGGAAGCTCCAATTTGTATGCCATAGTACCAATCTTTTGCAACACCTTGTAAAGACCATAGTACTTTGGTGATAATTTATTATCCTTCTTAGCTTGCTTGAGGGACATTTGTTTATATGGTTGTAGCCGTAAAAATACCCAATCTCCTACATCAAAACTTCTCTCGTTGTGATGTTGATCTGCCTGTTGTTTCATTCGATTTTGTGCCAAATTCAGGTTATCCTTTAAGAGTTGGAGAACTTCTTGCTGATGCTCGATGTGATCTTCCATTGCTTGAACCTTTGAATTTTCCCTTAAAGATGATGTGATGGATGGTGGATGATATCCATAAAGTGCCATAAATGGGGTCATTTTTGCTGCAGTATGGAAGGAAGTGTTATACCACCATTCGGCAAGAGGTAACCACTTGACCCATTGTGTTTGTTTATCAGATACAAAACAACGAAGATATCCTTCCAAACATTTATTTACGATCTCAGTTTGACCATCAGATTGAGGATGATAAGATGAGCTATGAACTAATTGAGTACCCAAACAAGAAAATAACTTCGTCCAAAAATTTCCAGTAAAAATGGGATCTCTGTCGCTCACAATAACCCTTGGGTTTCCATGTAGCTTTTGAATTGTGTCCATAAATGTAGTAGCAACTGTACTTGCTTTAAATGGATTAGATAATGCACAAAAGTGTGCATACTTGGTAAGTCTATCAACTACCACCATGATGACACTCTTTCCTTCGGACTTAGGTAAACCTATGATAAAATCCATTTAAATCTCCTCCCAACGTTGACTTGGAATGGATAAAGATTGTAGAAGACCTGGGGTCTTAATTGTCTCAACTTTATCCTATCGGAAAACCAAAAATTCCACCACAAAATTTTGAATATCAGATTTAAGGCCATCCCAAAAAAAAATTTCTTCGCCCTGTGGTAAGTTTTTAAAAATCTTGAGTGTCCTCCTAAAGGAGAAGTCTGCAATTCCAAAAGAATCTTTTGTTTTAGTTGGGAATCTTACAAAGATATAAGCGATCTTTGTACCATAAGGAATCAATTTTCCAACTAAATGTATTAGATGTACTAGGATCTTGCTGCAACTTTTGAATGAGTGTCCACACTTCTTTGTCCTTTTCCATTCATCTCTTGCTTTGGTTATCCAATCTGGTTGGATAATAGAAATGGCACAAATAAATGCTTCCACCTCTTCATTCTTTCTTGAGAGTGCATCTGCAACAACATTTAGCTTCCCTTTTTTTATATTATTTAAAAGTCATAACCCAACATCTTTGTGACCCATTTTTGCTGGTCTTTTGAAGATAGTATTTGTTCCAAAAAGTGTTTAAGACTATCATGATCAATTTTTACCTTGAAGTGGATTCCCATTAGGTGAGTTCTCCATTTCTTTAGTGCATGCAGCATTGCTAACATTTCCTTCTCATAAATAGGTTTCTATAAATACTTCCTTTGATTGGACGATTTTCAAAAGAAATGGGTCTTTCTTCTTGCATTAAAATAGCACCAATTCCATTTCCTGAGGCATCACATTCCACAATAAAGGTTTTTGTGAAGTCTGGCGTAGCTAAGACTGGTTCTAGGCACATTGCCTCTTTAAGATGTTCAAAGGCCTTAGTTGCTTCAGGATTCCATTAAAATGCATCATTCTTCAGTAATGTTGTTAGAGGTGTTGCTATTCTCCCATAATTCTTAACAAACTTTTGATAATACCCTGTTAACCCAAGAAATCCTCGTAACTGCTTTATGGTTATGGGGACTTTCCATTCCTTAATGGCTTTAATTTTGTTAGGGTATACCATAATAGCCTTGTGAGATACAATATGACCCAGATATTCCACCTCTTGTACTCCAAAGAAACAATTGGATGTTTTTTCATATAATTGTTTCTCCTACAATAGTTTGAGCACCCTGTCAACATTTTGAACATGATCCTTCCAAGACCTGCTGTAGATTAGTATATC
The DNA here is from genome assembly GCA_034641835.2 of Pinus albicaulis. NCBI lineage: Eukaryota > Viridiplantae > Streptophyta > Pinopsida > Pinales > Pinaceae > Pinus > Pinus albicaulis. Next base: position 45,870 of record JAXQQM020063950.1, read on the forward strand.
ATCAAAAAATACTAGCACAAATTTTCTAAGGAAGGGTTTGAAAATGGAATTCATCAACCCTTGAAATCTAGAAGGTGCATTGGTAAGGCCAAAAGGTATGACCAAAAATTCATAATGACCCTCATGAGTTCGAAATGCTGTTTTTGGAATATCTTTAGTCTTCATTCTAATTTGATGATATCCTGAACGAAGATCCAACTTGGTAAAATAAATTGCTCCATGTAATTCATCCAATAATTTATCAATCACAGGAATGGGAAATTTATCTTTAATGGTGAGCTTATTGAGCTCCCTATAATCCAGACACATGCGCCATGATCCATCCTTCTTGTGTACCAATACTACAGGAGCACAGAAAGAACTTTGACTAGGTTGAATTATACCCGCCTCTAACATTTCTGCAATCATACGTTCAATTTCGCTCTTTTGGAAGTAAGGATATCTATAAGGCCTGATGTTTGGAGGAACACTTCCTGGAATCAAATGAATAGCATGATCATGATCACGAATAGGTGGAGTCCTTTGGGAGTTTCAAACACCTTGGAATGATTGTCCAAGACTTGTTGGAGATCTGCAGAAATAGATGATTTTGATGTTGGAACTTCTAGTGAGCATAATTGTGCAATTACGCCTCGCTGTTCTTTCTTTAGAAGCTTTTCATGACATTAGAGCTTATTATCCTTCCTGGCTTCCCCGCAATACCCCGTAATTCAACTTCCTTTCCTTCTGAAAAAAATTTCAAGAAAAGTTCTTGAAAATGAAAAGCTACCGTCCCCAAAGATTGTAACCATTGTACTCCTAGTACAACATCAGCACCTCCCATAGGAATGGAAAGCATTGGACTATTCAATACATATTCCCCCATGGTTAGTTTGATATTATGGCATTTTCCAGAGCAATTTATAGTTCCTCCATTTGCAACCATCACTTGACATTCTAGTGCTGGGTATAGGAAACAATTCAATTCCTTGGCTACCTTACAATGAATAAATTATGGGTACTACCTGAATCAATCAACACTATTACCTTTTTCTTCTTGATATGTCCTTCTATCTTGAGAGTTTGAGGACTGGTAATTCCTACCAATGCATTACACGATATGGTCGGACTCATTTCTTCCTCTTCTTGGGTTGGTTCTTGGTGTATATCCTCCTCTTGTTCATTTTCTTCTTCCTCTTCATAATCTATGTAAAATAATTTCTTCTCAACACACTTATGACCTTTAGTGTATTTTCTATCACAAATGTAGCAAATTCCTTTTTCTCTTTTTCCTTCTAATTTTTTTGGTGTCAACCTTGTACGTTGTGGAAATCTAGAGTAGCAACACTTCCCTCTTTATAGAAGTGAGTGGTAGGCTTCCTTGTCGCCATAATTTTACATTCAATTTTTCGTGCCAACCTGAATGCCTTCTCCAATGAATCAGGTTCCAAAACGTGAACTTCATGTTGGATGTTATTCTTTAAAGTACCTATGAAGAGATCAATCCTGTGTTCCTCTAGAATATTAATTACCCTTATATTCAATTTTTGGAAGTCCTAAATTTGCTCCCCCATTAAACCCTTTTGTTTGAGATTTATCAATTGGCTAAAGAAGGTGTTGCTCTTTGTATCCTCATAATGTGCTATCATTTCCTCCGTAAAAATTGACCAAGTGACAATTTTTTTACGGGAGAAAAGCCATCGATACCATACAAATGTATTTTGTTCTAAAAGTAAAGTGGCAATGCGTACCTTTTGTGTGTTTTGCACGTTATGGAGATCAAAATATTGCTCCATCTGTAGTATCCATGTTACAAGATCCTTTCCATCAAAATTCCTCATATCCTTAGATTTTATGAAATCATGATTAACATTTATTTTGTTCTCATCATGAGTTCCCTCTACTATATTTTCACCATTAGGAAACATTTCTTGTATCAACTTTGTCAAACCTTCCATGTATACTTTTAGATCATTTTTCATGTTTTCCATTTTCTCATCGATCTTAGCTTCCATGTCATCCATCTTATATTCCATGCCAACTTCCATGCCATCTATCTTAGATTCCATGTCATTCTTCAAACCATCCATCTTAGAAACCATGCCATCTATCTTAGATTCCATGCCATTCTTCAAACCATCCATCGTAAATTCCATGCCTTTCTTTAAACCATCCATCTTAGTTTCCACGCCTTTCTTCAAAACTTCCACGTCAATTTTTGTTGCTCTTTGCGAGAGCGAAATTTGTTAAACTTGCTCTTGTAATTTTGATATGTCATGTTGCCATTCTTCGTCTTCATGAGTCATAGTAGAGCTTTCTAAAGGATTAATGGGTGTTGAATTCTTTTTTAGGGGCCATTTTAGAATCCAATACTGATATCTATTCTACAATATGCCCTTGGAATAAATTCAACTTGATTCTTCAAACAAGACTTATGCAATTCGGAAAAAAATACACACCTTTTACTTGCTTTTGAGGAGCTCGATATTGAAATTGAATTATCTCTATAATTGCAGATCTTGAATATCTGAAATTCAGCCCTGTAGTAGCCCTATAAAGCTTCTTTCAAATTCCATAGGTCTGATCTGATTTGGATTCTTCAAGGCAAAGTTATGTCCAATCTCCCACAATGACCCAATTTTGAACTAGTTCAGTAGAGTAAACTTGTACGACTTGCCACATGTCATTGTTTCCTCCTTTGGCTCTGAAATTGATAGATAAAAAACTAAAATCAGTGTACTTGTGCCCACATTTTACAGCATTCCAATATGATGCTCAGAGAGAGAGCTATGAATATTTTCCCACGATCACCTCTTTGAGATGAAATTCAAAAGCCTCAAAATGCCCTAACTTCCACATATCATATCTCTGAAAATATTGCGAACCAATATCTGAAATTTTCTAAAAATTTTCCTCAGGATTGAAACTTCACACTCTAAACATTTCAACTTCTGAACCTTCATAGAAAAAGTTTTATTACGAAAATACCACAATGACCTGTTTAGGTTAAATTCAGGAGCCTGCAAAATGACCTAACTTGCACAGATCATATCTCCGAAAATATTACGAACCAAGCCCTGAAATTTTGCGACGATGTTCCTTAGGATTTTGGCTTCACACTCTAAAAATTTTAGATCCTGAGCCTTCACATAAAAAACGCTATAGAGAAAATGCAATGATGACCTATTTGGAGCAGCGAAACCCTAGAATCTCAAAGCTCTGATACCAAATGTTGTGAAACTAGCTCCAAAAAGAGAAGAAAAGAGATATCAACGCCTTAGAAATAAGCCACTTCGAGGGGGGAACCTCCAATACATTACATGAATGAAAAATTCTTGGATGGTTCAAATTACAAAACCTCCTTTCTATATATAAGAGTCCATGGGGCCACGATGTAATCCTAGCCGACCTAACAATAATAATTTAAGGGCACAATAATAACAATATGGGGGTTACAAAGGTACAATAATAACAATAAGGGGGTTACACTAACAACAATAAGGGACTATAATAGTAGTATAGGGACCTAACATTGGGAAGCAACATTCTGTGCAAGGTCTACCACCTTCTAGGAGGTTGGTCCTTCAATTGTCGCGGTGACGCTTTCAAGAATCTGATTAAGTCGCTTGGTCGCACCATCAATGTCTTGTGACAGTCGGAGGGCTATGGCAACCCAAGGCTTTAGACGTTCTTCCATGATGTGTTGTTTATACCGAAGTTTCTCAATCTTGTCCTAGAGATCACTGTTGTTTTTTAACCGTGCCAATCGATGGGAGGTACCAAAGTAGATAGCGTAGCGTTGATCTGTTAAAATGATTCTTCCTTTTATCGTAAGTCCTGATTGATTTGCTGAAGGACTGGATTGTGTTGAACCTTAGTCCAGAGTTGTATGGCTGACTCCAGCAGCTGGGCACCTTGAGCAATCTACCCTGAAATAATAGTTGTCGCATCGGTGACTAGGGCGGTATGCTGGGCACGGACTTTCGGGGGCATTTCGGGCTATAGTTTGGTCTATAAGTCAGCGATTTGTTGTTATAGATGTGTCTTGACGGTCTGTATTTCCATCTGAGATGCTTTGAGGGCTACAACCAGTTTTTCCACCTTATCCTGAGGCGTGTCCGCAGCCGGAATCTCATATGTAACCTCTGTGCAGAGCTGGTGGATCACAGTTTCGAGCTCCACCTATTGTGACACGACCAGGAGAAAATTAGCAGCCTACTGCATAATGATGTGCTCGACTGTACCAAGCTATTGTTGTACTTGCTAATCACGGTGATGAATCTCCTAGAAGACAACCTGATGGAGGCCTTGTAAGGCTGTGTGGAGTACCTTAGCTAGGTCCAGTTGGGCTCCTGTGCCTGCCGGGGGCTGCGTTCCTACCAGGGCAGTGCTAGGTATACCCCAGAGATGACTAGCCTCCCCGAGTGGCACTGAACTACTGTCGACTGACGGGGTTCATCCCTATCCCATTCTAGTTGGTAGTGTATCAAATTTGATTCAGAGAGCTTAGAGTTCTGCTTGGAGAGAGTCGACCCCGGCCTGCCACTGTGCCTTGAAAAATTCCCACTTATCTTCCGTAGCCAAGGCGACTGTGTCCGCGATTTCCTCAAGGTCACCATCCGTTAGTGTGACTATCGCATCGTATTGTGCATGGTGGGTGCGTTGTTTCTTTATGGATCCTAGTGCGGACTCCCCTGACCACTTAGTGCCCGGGGGAGTGGTGGTAGCTCTGTCAAGTCCTATCTGGGCCTTAGTTGCGGCAGGCTGCAGTGGTTGGCTACCCCTGTGCTTGGCTGAAGCTAAGGCCATCTGATGGGGCACCGCAGTCTCCCCAGGGGTGTCAACGAGGCCTTTTTTCTAGGTAGGGGGACATAGTGAGATCAGTAGGTCAATTTCTTCATTTTCTACCATATAAGGAAGTGTCGTCCATGTCTTATTGTTGAGGCTGTGAATCCGGACATGGTGCATGGTAATTTGGAACACGACAACACTCTTGCATTTATCATATATTATTGGGGACAACTGGGGTCAGGAGTTTATGGCAGCTTCTACACTACTCTGGAAGAGGATCCAAAATACCTTATTATTCTCGATGCACTCCTTATCCTTAGAGTCCCATAAGTGAGCATACTGAGCTCCTTCACACATCCTAGGAGGGAGTTCAATAAGGACCGACTCCTTGGGTTTGTCCCAGGCAACCAGTGCTATCAGGAATAATAACCAAGAATAGAAGAATGATGTCCCTTGTTCCTGGGATTCGTGGACATTAGCCAGAAATTCTTCGCACAAGTATTGAGCCCAATTGAAAAAAAAACGCCATTTGCGCATTGGCTGGCTAACTAGATCACATAGGCGGGGACAGTCGCAACCTGGCACTTCCTCATTAGCTTGTAGTCTAAGAGCTGAGTACCCATCTGTGTGGCAAGGTCATTGATAGTCTCGATCACAAATCCACGTTGATTTCGACGCACTGCGTAGGTCTGCTGTAAAAACGTAGCGGTGGTTGCTTCATACTTCTTTCTAACCTACGCTAACGGGTGTGGCCCTTGCATAGGAAGGCCTGTAATCTTGTGGATCAACGCAGCATCAATAGGGACCCTATCTCGAATCCATAAGCAACCATTATGAATGAGGGCAAGTAGCTGGCGAGCCAACCGATCTGTGACGTTGTAATGGCCAAAGTGGGGCATTCGGAGTAGATTCAAAAGTCCGAATCCCACCAAGCCACATACCCAGCGTTGAGGCACTACCGTGACTCCATCATCCCTATGGATTGTATCAAAGTATAATGCAGGGGCCAATTCTGGGAGGGTGTCATAGTCCACCAAATCGTGATCATCGAACTTGACCTCATGGAGTCGCCCGCAAGGATCACTGAGGACAAGGACTTCCCCCGGGGTTAGGGGGGTTTGTAGATAGGTGATCAAGCCATCCAAGTTTTTTTGCGTTCGTGTAGATGGCCTTCATGGGCAAAAAAAGGGGGGTAACCAATTGATCAGGTTAGCCAGTAGAGCACCCTCCTGTGCATCTTGTTCTAAAGGTGATACTGGTGGAGGCCTGGCATGTCTTGGGGAAGTCCTAGGCTTCCTTGCTGCTTTCAGGGTTTTTCCCAAACCTTGTGCTTTTTCCTTGCCTTTCCTTGTGATCGATGTGGGGGGAACTTCTTCCAATTTGGACTCGAACTCCAGGACTTCTTCAACATCGGGCCCCATCGGGGCTGAGGGTTCAACAGGGTTAGTAGCTAGAATTTTTTCACGAAAAATGAATCCCAGCCTTGGGTGACTACTATCAGACAGATTAGGTTGACCAGAAATGAGAGGGGCACTGTGGATACGAAAAATCTGATTTCTCAAGTGCTTCCACGAGACACATGAGGCAGGCCAGTTGTGCAAGCGAAAAAATACCTCTGGCTAGACTATCCTGCTCTTTTTAAAGCACTTCCAAATGTGCGATGGTGAGGTAAACTTTATTCGAGGTGGGTTCCCCAAGGAATGGTAAAAAATCCCCATAATTTGTTCCATTGAAGGCTCGGGGGCCGCTCCTTCCAACGGTAACTTTTGCTTTCTACCAATAGGTACTGCTCCAATGACTAGTTTTTGCATCCCCAGTGGTCTTGACTTACTTGTTACGCTAGGGTCACCCATTTGTGGCAGCAGCATGTCCTCCCCCAACACAGGCTTGCTTCCTAGGCAACTCATGGCCCATGACCAAGAGAACCTTATCGTTTGTGCAACTGAGGCTTTAAGGGGGGTTTTTCTCAGAGCATATCGTCTAACCCGCAACTGTTTCGTTGTTGTAGAGGTGGCCCAATGTATGAGAGCTCTACTTGTTGAGCCTATGGCTGTTTTAGGAAGCTTGTCACTTGTTCGTGGGTCAACCTGACCTTTTCCCGAGGTAGGTTTGTAGTAGCCGATTAAGCCTGGCTCTATCCAGGTCCTTACCTCTGAAACATCATAACGGAAGTCTTTTGTGATGTGAAGACAATGAAACATGGAGACATTATGTAACTGGTTCTGCCAGGTCTCTATTTCCTCATCAAAATCAGAAAATCCCTCAGTATCCCCCTCGCCACAAAGTACTTCACCCTCAGTTCGGTTGTCCGCGTCTCGCATAGTCAACTTATAGATATAATCCACATCTTCCCCCTTGGGTATTGGTTCCGTATAACGTTTTCCTTAGGTAGGGTCTAATGGCACAACTACCCTTGTGCCATTATTTTTGAACACCATGCTTCGTTTCTTTAAGTTAATGATACCACCCATGTCGATGGCCCAATCCAATCCCAGTAGCGCAGGGTAGGGGTCCGCATCCTCAGCAATTTGAATGACTTCGAAGTTAGCCCAAAATTTTACTCCTGCGATATCTACCATAATCCCAGAGAGCCTCCCAAAACGTACGATCTTTTGGTGATTAGCCATGCGTAGCTGAATGGTGGACCATTCTAGCTTTGGTTCACCCATGCGTTGCCAAGTTTTCTTAGGTAATACATTTGCGTCCAATCCGAGGTCTAAGATAACCCAATCTATCTTGTAGTTGCCGATATGGACCGTCAACTGCATCTCTGTCCCAGTGCGTCTTTGATACTTGTATACTTTGTGCACATCCTTAATGTCAGATGACACGGTGGTACATTTTGTGCAACTCTCTAGTAAAGCCTGCAGATTCTGCACTGCCTGGGGGTTGCGCAACAGTCTCATACATGCTTGTAGGAAGGGTTTGACCTCCTCAGCTACCTTTAAATCCCTAGGGCGTAGGGACGTAGATGCCTCCATCCCGAGAAAGTCCCTTTGAGATTCCATAAACATTTCCCTTGCTTTGTCTAGGTATAGCCCCTCTTGTTTTCTAACTGCTTTGAAAATCAGTGTTTCAGTTTCAACCTTCTCCTCATTCCCCCTAGTAGCCAATCCACTGCGCGTCACCACATTTACGCTCAGAACCTTACCCCTTAGCTCATTCTAGACCCTTTGCACCTTCTACGTAGGTGGGAGCTACGTTTCTTGTATCTTTGATTTCAGGGGTGGAAAATGTTCCAGCATATGGTCCAACTGTCTGCAATACCTGCAGGACTGTCGCATGGGGTTCGTTAAATTCCTCACAAAATGCCCCATGTTACCACAGTTATAGCAGATCAATTGGCCTCAGCCCCGACCTGCGCTTCCACTTCGGCCCCCGTCCCTACTTCCATAGTGGGAGCCATCCCTGCCCGCGGGGGTTTTTGGTGAGGCAGGGTCTGACTATACTTCTGGAAACTTTCTCTAGCCTATCACTAAATTATGAATTCGGAAGTCCTGCTCCTCATGGCCCACTGACCGGAAAAATCGACACCAGTGTTGCTTTTGCTCTAGAACGTTGGTGCTCGGACAGGGGTAGTGGCTGTCATTATGCAGCCCACCTACGTAGAAATCCCCGTACCAGAACGTAGGTCCACTTGAGCTCCATTGTTTTTGGCTAGTCCCTCCTAATCCCAGGTGCCCCGGACTAGGTTCTCTTGTTCGCGGGTGGCCTGGGTGCATATCCTTCGTCTTCCCTGACGCTTGCCATAGTTCCGTGCCAGCTTCCCTTCCTCTTTCTCACTGTAGGTCTTGAATCTCCAGGTGCATGGCCCCGAGCTGCGCCTGGATCTCCTATACCTTTAGTGAAGCATCTTTCTTGGACATAGCTTCTAGTTTCATAGCAGCTTCCAAAGCTTTATCTTGTCAGTCAAAATTTTGGTGACACATACGTATGCGTAGGTGAGGAAGTAGCATGGCGATGAACCATTCTGTAAGATGTCTGCCATCATACTTAAATTCTCCTTCTCTGATAGCTTTTTTTAGGTGTTGATCCATTTCCCACATGGACTCAGTTGCTCCCTGCTTGAAACATTTTACATCTACTACAACTTGAGAGTAGGATTTAGGTTTTCGAAACTATTGGTTCAGGGCGTCCTTAATATTTTGAATAGATGCACCCCCATTTTGAGATATGTACCTCATATACTAGTCCAGAGCTATTTCTTCGAAGGCTAGGGACATCTGTGCTTTCTTCAAAGTATCGCTCACCATGCCCTGCGTAGTCCATACCGAGTTTGCCACAAACCAGAACCAATCCATGTCTTCATCAGCTGTGCCTTTAAAGGTAGGTAATTTAAAGTGCGCTGCCATGTCTCCCCTTTGATAGGTTTCTAGTATTCGCTTGTCAGTACCTGATCCCTTTCTCAAAATGCTCGGGTCTCGACAACGGAACCATTTTTTGGCTCAAGGGGTCTTGACCCAGAGTTCAAGGTTTGCCAACAAACCCCTATACTACTAGCCCTTTTGGCAATGACCTACTTACGTAGGTCAAAGTCTCACCCGAAGTAGTATGGGTGGGTGTTGGAACCAGGCCTGAGAAAGGATAGGTAAGGCAAGCAGAGTTGCGTTCAGCCCTGTGATACCTAGATCACCTTGCTCTGCGCAGATCCAAGTAGGTCTCTATTCGCATCCACGTGCACTAGATCTATAATTATATACTTTTAAGACAGTAGCACAGTATTGGATAAACATAACAGAACAGATCCTGATACAGAAAACACACTTACACAGATCTTTCGTAGCTTAAGTACAAAAATCACACAATGCAGTAATTACCAATGATTCACACAAAGAGTACTCATGGATTCATTTTTCTATCAACCTTTCTTATTCATTAATTCATCAATTCCTTCTTACAATCCCCTTCCCAGCCTGTGCACATAGCAGTAGGGTCCGCACATAGCTAGACTCTGGATCTCCGCGCACACAGCCAGTAGGAGTTCGTTCCCCAAAACCCCAAACAAACAACTTAAACCACAATTCACATCAATAGTTCTTCCTCTTTTTTCCCTTTTTACAATACAAAATGTTCCTCTATTTATAATAATCTAGCCTAGACTTCCCTATGGTCCGTAAACTGTGGCTTTCGGAACCCTAGTTTACCCTTTTACCCATTACAATTCTTTCGGGGCTTTGACCCACCCAAAAACTCTTGCGCTAGACTAAATCTAATCAAAAGTATTCAAAATTGGACCAGTTTCGCAGCTCGTAGGAGACCCTATTCCAACTTTTTCTCTAATAAAAGAAACAATGAGACAACTCAAGAATAGTTTCTGATATGATGCTGATAATTATAATTTTCTTGATCTGATGTTTATATCTTTTGATATGATATTAAATTTTGATTATCTACTTGATGAAGATACTTTGATGAATTTGTTGGTGAAGGTGTTCAGGATGCACAGGTTTAGGGAGAGCATTGGCCTTGCTGAGAGTAACGCATTGTTGGCATTATGTTGGTTGTTGATTTATGATCTCTCTCTTGAGATATTTTGGTATTGGTTATAAAAAGTCATATATGTAATTTGATGAAAAGGTCATGTTCATACCTATGATGTAAAATTGTTATATTCATTCATGTAAGGACTTGTTCAAATTTTTAAACCCACTTGGTTGGGTAGTTGAGTCAAAATTTGTAAACCCACTTGGTTGGGAAGTTGAGTCAAATATGTAATTCCACTTGGTTGGATCATTGATGTAAGTATAAGTCCTTGGTGATAGATAAGGTCATACTCGGTTGAGTTATAGAGTCATGTACTTAATTGAAAAATATGTCTGAAGATTTATCCTGAACTCAGGGGGAGCATGGTAAATTCAGTGTACATCAGATCTAAAGAGCTCTTCTTTCTACAAGGGAAGAGAAACCTTGTTTTGGTATTGATCCGCCCTTTGCCCTTGATGTCAAAGGGGGATAGTATCTTGGTGTTTGAATAATTTTTATGATTAATGTATCTATATGTTGTGGTGATCAAACACCATCATGGTTGCCATCAAGTCCAAAGGGGGAGATTGTTGGCAATATGATGCAATATGTGGTCCTTGATGGTAACCTACTTGATGAAGTTATCCTTGATGGAAACCTACTTAATGAGTTGTCCTTGATAAGAAGAAGATGTGAAAATGATGTATCTATAGGTTAGCTCAGATGTGGTAGAGAAAGGCAATCCAAAAGTGCTAAATATATTATTTCAAAGTTTATACGCAATGTTTATGAAGAAAAGTCGCGTATACACATGGGT
>JAXQQM020063088.1:0-56033 GCA_034641835.2 Pinus albicaulis
ATATTGACTAGCAATTGCACCAGGAGGCGCAAAGGAACGCTGGGAGGTGGAGCGACTATGGAAGGGAAGTGTCTTGATGTGCTACATGTGGGAAGCAAGTCCAACTATAGCAAACTTAGCAGGACCTCCTTTGTATGCCCCCATCTGGATAAACAAGTATGCGGCAGCGGCAGTCCCATATGGGCGAAACACCCTCTTGTTCGGATCTTCTTCCACATGAATTAACTCAGTGCTTCTGTTGTTGCTATTCATGGCTATGCTGGTATTATGAATAATACTTAACTTTACCATCTTCTTTACCTTTGTTGCTCTGAATTCAGTCAAATGCTTGAAAACAGTGACAACAGGCCTTATTTTTTTTCAAAACAAACCAATGAAATTCAGTAATTAAATAGAAAGAGTGCCATGGATCTCCTAAGCTAGCCAACCACTACCAAAACTTTTGGAAGGTGATATGTCACAAGGTTATCGATACCTTACCAAGATATGTGCATATAGAAAAGAGAGGATGACATTGAGATCTCAGGCAAGGCTTTTTCATGTCGCGTGATCTTCAGATTTGCCCAATTGTCCATAAATTTCTTACTGTCTTCACGGCTCAAGTCAACACACTTTTGAAGTGAGAACATTGTAGTGAAGGGCAGAGTAAGATAAGTGTTGAACCAAATGATTGCTTCGGAATATGTGATCCATTTAGGTGCAATAAGGCCGCAAATGTTGTAGGTTCTCTAGGTGGATCTGAACCATAAGCTTAGACCAAGAATGAGTCTAATATGTCCACACAAATATTCAAAAAAATTGTCCTTAAAGAGAGCGCAACCTTATTCATGAAAAATATGTCTTGAATCCCTACGAATTCAATGGAATATGTGACAAGGTCTAGAAAGCCACATAGAGTGTAGTGCTCAGAAAACAAGGCCGTATTTTAATTTACTCTGCAAATATTAGGTTGAGATGACTTCACAAGACTTACAAGTTGTTCCAGTTTATTGATTTATGAGGTTAAGTGCCACCAATCAAAACTCGCGGGATATAAGTCGTTTGACAAGAAGGAAGTATGTTGATATATAAGTATTGATGGTTTGCACAGAGGATAGACTACTTGTTGACAGGGCCGCTGCAGGAAATACATCTTAGAGATAGGCCGAAAACATCCAAATAGTGCACCACTATTAGGATTCCAATGAGACTTTTAGTTTTGGGTGCACTTAAGCGGCTCTTCCAACCAACTCCAAAAAGTGCTTGCATACAGTACAAATTCGTGCTCCGACAAGAAGTTCATGTACAAACTGGTTCTTGGAGATGAAGCTCCTGTATATGCATAAGTTGGAAGCCACAAAAAAATAAATGTAATCTCAAACAATTCATAATCTCTCCCATAAATGTAAAATTTGGTTCTATTTCTGAATAATTGAAATTATAAATCAAATTCAAAAACAGACCTATAAAACCTAATTTAAATACTACTACACTAGCACAATTTGTTCCACAAATTTGTGTGAGTCATGTTGTAAAACTTCAATGACCTCTCCTGGTGGTGACGCTTTTATATATGAATTTATTTTTTATTAGCTTATTTCACTCATTTATTTAAGGGAGCTTCAAGAGAATGGTTTATGGATATTTAAAAGGAAAATAGTCACTTAGCAGTATGATTATCTAACAACAGCAGGAAAAAATCAAGAAAATATCAGCATTACATTTACTGATAAGTTGTATCAAGAAATATCAGCATTACAAACAACAGCAGGAGAAAATCAAGATCCAACCAACTCCAAAGTAGCAATTCCATTTGTGAGCTCATTTCCATGGAATCCGTTACACAAACACAAACAGCAGGAGAAAATCAACATTGCATTTAGAACACTGTTATGTGCAAAATAGCAACTAAATATCAGCATTACATTCACTGATAAGTTATCTCAGTGCTGTAGACAAGAGCATTACACTTAGTATTAAATGCAGTTGCATAAAGGAAAGCAGAGCATACCACAAAGAATTGGGGTTTCGGCAATTTGCAGGAAAAACTGGGCGGTTTTGTGCCTTTTGGTACTTAGGCGACTCTTCCAACCAACTCCAAATCAGCAATTTCATCCCGGCAGCAAGCTCCTACTCCAAAGCAGCAATTGCATCCTGTACAAACTCTTGCATCATGACAGTAGGCTTCTGTACCAAATCCTCCTCCGAGCCTTCGACAGCAAGCTCTGCACATGCATAAGTTGAAAACCAGAGAAAAAGAGAGGACGCCTCTTCCAACCAACTCCAAAGAAGCAATTGCATCCCGGCAGCCAGCTCCTACTCCAAAGTAGCAATTGCATCCTGTACAGACTCCTGCATCCCGACAGCAAGCTCGTGTACCAAATCCTCCTTCAAGCTTTCGACAGTAAGCTCTGCACATGCATAACTTGAAAACCAGAGAAAAAGAGAGGACGCCTCTTCCAACCAACTCCAAAGCATCAATTGCATCCCGGCAGCAAGATTCTACTCCAAAGTAGAAATTGCATCCTGTACAAACTCTTGCATCCCAACAACAAGCTCCTATACCAAATCCTCCTTCGAGCCTTCGACAGCAAGCTCTGCACATGCATAACTTGAAAACCAGAGAGAAACAGATGTCCTCTCTTCACAATTTGCACCCAATCCTAGAAATTTCATCGTCGGTTCAATTTTGAATCCCACAACACCGCCCGCGCCCCACTCACGAATATAATCTTAAATAGTTTTATGCATAAATTACTAGTGAAAGTATCTTTGATGATGTTGAAACGTTTTGTTGCATACAAAGCAAAACATGTATGATGATGATCGAGCTTCTTTAACGAAGCACTCATGAGCAATACCATATGGTAGACATGGTCTATTCAATATATGCAACATGCCATCCAAAAGAATATCATTCAAGAAAGGTATCTAATTCACAGTTGCTGCTTATTATGAAATTGAAATGATAGGTATAAAAGGTTAAATCAAAAGGATAAGGGCCTTTTCATTTAAATAAAAGCCATTCTTACCAACTCCACCGTACCACCACCAACACTACCACCCACTCACAAAAAAATCACTTCTTACAAGTCAAGGCCTAGATATTATGTAGGATAAGGCACTGAACATGCAGTACATGTGGCACAACCCAATAGCTAATGTAATTTGCTAACGTGCCTCTCTCTCTTTGGAGTCCGTCCCTACCTCCCTCCTTGTCTATGCAAAAGTACGCAGCTTTATCTAAACAAAATCAGATTTACTTTCAAATAAAAACCTCTTAACACACTAAAATGTAACAAGATGCCGTGAATAAAATAATTGCAGAAAATATCATGACTAAAAATTTTGTGGCAGTAGGAAGTTGAACAAAGATATTTACAAAATCCAAAACAATATTTTGTAAAATTGGGACTGAAATTTAAGCCAACAATGGAAATGCCAAAAACACATAAAGGGTCAAAACAAGATTGGTGCAGTTTTAAAGTTCTTGAAAAGAAAACAAACTTTTTTCAACTATACTTGTAGTGCAAGGAAATATAACATTATTAAACAGGTTTTGAGTGATGCATCGGATAGGCTTTAATAAGGGTTACCGTTTTCAGAGTGGTTGCTGCCCTCATATCACAATAAATGTACAAAGCCTACAATCTGGCTTAAAGTCTATATCACAGGTGCAGATGTTAACCCAAGAGTAAATGATGAACGATTTCGTGGCAACCAATTGCCAAAAGCTCTTGATTAACAAATAGCCCAACACAATTTTTTGGATATAAATATCCAAACACTGGTGTAAAAAATGGTGATTGCCGTCATTGATCACAAACAAAGTGACTACCCAAAAGCTGGTACAAGATAAATTGGTGCAATCAATTAAAGATCTGCCCCATCCTAGGTCATGGGATGCGAACATCTATATGTTATGGTCATCTGTGTATGTACTTATTGATAATGCACATCGTGAAATAAAGGAGCTCAAAAAAAATTATGCCAAGTAAAACGGTGCTATCAACCAAAAAATAGCCAAAACCCAATTTGAAAGATGTATATGTAGACATTAAATAATCAGTTGTAGGCATATTGAATCTTAATTTTTCCCAAATTCAATTATGAAGAAGAGTTTCGAAAATTCAAAAAAACGTAATTAAGCTCTACCCACATGACCACAGGTAGCATACGCCAATATCACTATTGAATTACAAGGGTGTCATCCACTACTGAACAACCCAAACGAAAACGAACCGCTTGGATTTAACTATACTGATAATCAGATATACCTCTACTAGATGATCGTCCGTATAAGTTAACACACCGGCTAGGCCAAAATCGGTGCAAGCTAAAATGTTGGAACACGACATGAGGGCGATGAATTGTTTAGCTCTCCAGAAGGGTTCCATTCTCACTCTAGTCCACCAGAATGGCTTGTAAAAAATGGATGAGGCTATTATGCCATTCCCGAGCGAACGTGGCAGAATATATACCCCTCAGACCTGGCACCTGAACTGAAGGAATTTCATGTTGTATAGTGCAGCCCCTGACATCGGGGTCTGTTTCTCAAAGTAACTGCTTTTGCAGTAAAAGGAAAAACTTAAGTGTTGAATTGAATAGTTTTTGGTAGAGACTAACTCATTTACGAAAATCAATCACTCATTGTGCATGTAAAAACATTCATGTTGAATTGAATGCTGTAAAGCGACGGAAATTAAACATTTAAACATGATTATTTAAAATTTTCCTCTGCATTTAAAATGCTGCAGTGCGGCCCGGAATGAAAATGGAGAGGCCTCTCCCTCAAACATCCAATTAAAAAATTTAATTTAAGAATCAGAACAATTAACCAAAGATACCCACAATCTCTAATTACAAACCTAGATTTGCAATTTCCAGCTGTCTGCACAAGCTCTTTACCGGAACTCGACCTGCAGTAAGTTGCAAGCAAAACAAAAAGAAGTGGTCAAATGCAGCAGAAACAGACGCTCTCTGCCTTTGTAAAATTAGACGGCAACTCAGCGGTCACGACTTCAATTTCTTGTAAAAACCCAAATGTGTTGTGGGTGCCTTGTTATCAGGTGAGAGGTAGGAAAACAAAAACCTAAGAAAAAGAACAAGTACCAACTGACAGCTGCTCCCCGGAGAAAACAGGACAGCACCCAAAGAAATAAAAACACAAAGAGCAGGGAGAGATTTATGTGTTCCAATTCATTTAAGTAAAATCCCAGGAGGAAGACTTTAGGGGGAGGAGAAAATCAGTTGGGGTTTGATTGAAAAGGAAAATGAAAATCAGGGGTGGATGGTGGATTTGTTAGAGGAGCAAAGAGTGAGGGGAAGAGGAGAGGAACAGAAAGGGGGTTACACTCACCGTTGACGAAATTCAACCAGAATCAAATAACTGACAACAACAACAATTTTCTACAATGCCTCCTATGCTTGGTCCGTTATCGTATCGCTCTATTTTTATCCTCCCTACACTTTTCCAATATATTCTTCTCCTCCTCCTTCTCATAGTCGCCCTGATTATTCGCCATTCTCATTTTGTTGTTTGTGGGTTTATATACTCTTGCCGTGGAAGGATTTCCACGCTATAGTGCTTTCTTGCAAATCTACGGAACCCTTCCAACAACTGTCTCTCCCCAGAACAGAACCGCTGGTTGCGTGTTCTCGCTCTCGTCCTTCGCCCTGACCCTGTCCCTATTCCGAACCCTCATTTTCGACTTCTCAGAAATGACACAGCCGTGAGTTCATCTTCCTCTGCAACGTTCTTGGAAATGCTGTAGCCGTTCATTAGGCAATGGCGGAGCTCTGGTAGGGCGTGAGCGAGGACAATGGTGGAGCTCTGGTAGGGAGTGAGCGCTCTTCGTTCATACGGTGGATGAGCCCTCGGAGGGAAGAACCGTAGTTGGAGGGAGAGGCAGACGCAGCACAACACACGACGCGTTGCAAATGAATGAAGGAGGCGAAGACCTATAAACCAGACCAATTATAAATAAACACGTGTCCAATTTTAATTGGTTTCATGCGCGATAGGAAAACACCTTCTCATTGGCTGGGGTGAACAATGTTTGCTCACCCCAAGCCCGCAATGAAAATGCCTCCGGCGTAAAAATTGGAAATGAATACCACAATGCTTGGTATGGAAGGATGCTTGGGAATTAATACAATGTTGATATGAAACACTTATGGAGTTCAACACTTACGCTACGCTTATGAATATGAAAATTAAAAACACTTATGCATATTATGGAAGGGATTATTATGAAATGATGGAATGCTGGAGTTGCAATGTAATGTGCTGATTATTATTATATTTTTTGGCTTCTACATTGGAGCAACGTTCTCCTTTATTATTGGAGCAATGTTCTCTTCTATTATCTTCCTACAGCAACATTTTATTTTATCTTCCTTGATTGGCGTTCTCTTTTTATCTTCCTTGAGCAATGTTCAATTTTTCCTCTTTGCAGCAACAAAGACAAACGAATATTATTATTATATGCAACATTATATGCAAAAGGATCAAATTTATATGCAACATCAAATTTTTATGCAACTTTAATTTTTTATTATAATAAGATGGGCATAATACATATATTATCATTTTTGAGTGCTTTCAATGTTCAGACATTTCTATATGCAACATTCAAAAATTTTAATGCTTTTATTAGGGTTGGTGCCCTAACATTTATTGAATAACCTGTATTGAATCGATATAGTCTTTGGAGATGCGTTATTCTTTGTAGAAATTGAATACACTGCTGTAAAGCTTCTTGTGCTGGAGATTGAATACCTGTATTTTTTATTCTGGAGCTGCATTATTTATTTTGGACTTTGAATACGCTGCTATGGAATGCACTTTCTTGGATTTAATATTTTTTAAAAATGCATCCTTAGATGCCATTCCATGAGTTGGAATAGTTAGCCAACAACATTCTATTACAGTTACAAAAACTCCTAATGTGTGGATGGCTAGGGGTTAGAAGTGCCAGACCAAAGAATTCATTTCACTCATGCCTTCCAACAAGCAATAGAGTGTTCAATCTAGGTCATGTATTGGACTATTGTTATATATATACATATATGTATAAAGTGAATGGTTTCAAAAATCGGATATTTATAACTTATTCCTTGGATGTAGTGAATCCACATAATAACAACATTCAACAAATATCAGAAACCTGCAGGAGGGAAAAAAAAAATTTAACCATATATTTCCTGAACTATTCCAGATTTCTTTACTCTTACAAACTATATTACATGCTTCGATCTAAAAAATCCTTGCCATTGATGTAAAAGGGGGAAGTAAGCAGAGGTTGTGAGCAACAAGGAGAAATATTTTTTAGGAAAATAGGGGGAGGATAATTGTGTTTCCATCAATGCCAAAGGGGGAGATTGTTGGAATTATTGTCATTGATGGAAAATGAGCAGCACAACAAGGCAAGGATCATAAGCAAGGTATGAAGGATCAAAGGAGAAATAGGAGCAACAACGAAAATAAGGCAAAAGTGCAGTGAAGAGGCATCAAAGAGGCAAATATGTGATGGAAAAGGAGCATCGAAAAGGTAGAAAGAAAAAAAATAAGTCAAAGGAGAAGGAAGCAACAAAAGATGAGATGCAAAGGAGCAACAACAAGGAATAATGAGGGAGAAGCACCAGGAAAAGGAGGAAAAACAAGGAGCAATGAAGGAGCAACAACAGGTAAAGGAGAAACAACAAGTAAATGTATACACTAATGAAAAAGATCATCAATGAAAAGTAGCAGAAGAAGGAGGAGGAGTTGTGGTACATTGAAATTTTTTGATGATGTTGCAGATATTGCTATATCAAAGAATTTGTTGTGATGCAAAGGAAAGACTCCAAGGAAAAGGAAAAGATGATGCAAAGGTTGTTGTGATGCATTAATGATAAATATTGTTATTTGATGTTCGAAATAGGTTGATGCATTTAATCATTACATGTGACTCAAATTAATATTGGATGGATTATTTATTTTTTTGGTATAATATTCAAGAAATTAAGAGTTTGGAAATGAATGAGTGGAAGACAAATATTCAAGCATATTCACTTCATATTCCTATATGGGATACAAAAATTGAAAAACTATCTTTATAAAATATGTGATTTGGGAAGGCACTGTAAGGTTAGAGAGTTGGAGAACATAAGAGAGCTGACTGAGATGTTATGCATTAATTACTTGGCACATATGGAGCTTATGTGAATCAGATTTGAAGGGAAGAAGAGGTAGTAATGAAGATGAAGAGATGCAAAACTTATGACCAGGTAAACCGAAACAACGTTGTTTCTTGTTTTCATCTGGGGATTATAGTATCCTTTCAAGTAGTGGCTCTATAAACATCAAGTTGGAGCCTTTTGAGGTAAGAGCCTTCTGTGGGTTGTAGCCTACAAAAAACACATGGGAGTTGGAGTTTCCTTGCATAATTTAGCTTGCAAAAAATTGAGGTAGCAGCCTGGAGCTACAAAAAATCATATGTAATAAGGAGTAGGAGCTTGCCTTTGCATAAAAAAATAGTAAAATAATTGTTTTATCCCTTATGGGTTTCCACTTAAATATGATGTCAATATGCATGGTTATTATGCACTGATGTGATGTGTTGGTATTCTTATTACTTGTTGTTCTCATATTCAATGCTAGTCATTATTTGTTAAGATGCTCATGTAATGTTTTAGTTAATGAGATTAATGAAAATAATTTTAATGCCCATGAATGGATGCTAGTCATTATTTGTTAAGATGCTTTAGTTAATGAGATTAATGAAAATAATTTTAATGCCCATGAATGGAGTAAAATGATTCACCCCCTCTCTCAGTTTAGTCAAGTTTTCATCAATATTTGGTGACGATGTGTAGGCAACTCAACTCCGTTGTTTCGACGGCCAATGCCTTGTGACTCTTCAATTCATATAAGTTGATTCTTAAAGTAAAAGTAGGCCAAGGGGATTTCTTCCTCTTGTGAATGGTTCCTGACAATCCCTTGTCTAACTGATTTTCCACCTCCTGGATGACCACCTTGTTTTTCACATATTTCAACCTAGGATGACGAGTTGTTTTACATCCAAATCATCTGATGTATGTTACCTCCAGAGCTACAAACTAGTATGAAATATCTCAAAGTGGCTCCTTGACTTGATATTCATGGATGGAAAATCAGTCTCAAATATCAAACGAAATATGACTGCAAAGAAGTGTTCAAAAAATATATCATATGCGCCTATGAAGCTTCTCTATTATAACACGCTATAATGGACATACATTGGGAATTTATATTTAGGAGTTCAATTCTAATATAGCTTTGGGAATGCATATCGTACACAAATACCATCCATGAGATATGAAAACATGTAATATTATGGAGCCTGTTTTTCTTGAAAATATGCTTTGACCTACCCCACTTATAGCTACAACTCATAGGATAAGATATCGACCAAATTAAAAGATCTTCCAGGGTTCACCACCAAATTGAGTGTATATATCTAAATATCTTAGAAAACATCAGCTTTCTTAAGCCCAAGCATCCAACAATACATATCCATCAAATACTGATATATTTCTCTTAAGAACTTCGTCAGATAGACTGATGATGGGCGATGGCAGAACTTGGAAATTTCTCAACACCATTGATTGATAACATCTGTCATGTCTAGCTTGCCCCATTTTTTGTAGAAACTATTGTTTGCATACAGCTCATTGGGCTTTAGCATCTTATAGTGTGTCTTCATATCCTAAAAATAATAGGTGGCAAGGTGATTTCCACTCTCACTGCGTAGAACAAGGTGTGGGTCATCCATATGTGAAATTATTGATTCGATAGCTTCAAAACATGGTATGACTAGATATATGCACACGATCTTGTGAATCTTGGACTTCTTTATGTTTATATATGTATGTACATATTCTAAGTCCTCAGGAAATTTTTCCTACATGAACATGTTGTAGATATTGCTCCATGTAACTTCTGTTGTCTTGTCGATATAACACTGAGTGTCTGCATATATAGGAACATTAGACTTTGCAACTTAAAGCAACTCACCAATGCTTGCTTTTGAAAGTTCTTTAGAGGCTTCTTTGCGCGATGACATGTCTTCAAAAAATTATGACATAGTGGTGACACTTGTATCTCAAACACTTGCTTTTGGAATCAGACTCATAGTGACAAGATCAAGTTATAACACCTAACTATGCAACAAAATTTTTAAAACACACTTAAAGAGTCACCACGAATGATAGAACATGTAAAATTATGAACGAAAACCAAAAATAACTTGCATGCAAGAAAAAACACACATGCAAACTAGGAAGGCACACTCTCAAATCACAAAGGGACATGTATGATCATTTAGGGCTTTGTGATGCACTAATGTGCTCAAGAAAGAGGAAAAAATAAGCCAGGGTGCACTATGCCACCCTAAAGGGTCAATGGAATGGGAGAAAAGGCCTTTAGTCTTCCCTATGGGCCCATGTGCCCTAGGAGACTAAGAGGGAACACTATCGCACTCCAAATAGATGAAGGATGAATAAAGTGGAGCTTCGGGTATTCAAAGTGTGCCTATGCACTTAAGACAAAGGAGGGCACACTGTCGCATGTCAAAGGGATAAATTATGAGGCTTCATGCCTTCGTGTTGCGCCCGTGCATCCTAATGAAAAGAGGGTGCACTGTAGCACTCTAAGGGACTGAAGGTGAATGATTCGCGCCTTCGTGATGCACCCATGCGTCTATGCGGAAAATTAGGTTGAACATGGCGCAATTTTCAAGACTGAATGAACTTCGAGCTCATGAAGTGCACTCTGCTTGAAAAGAGCCCAGAAACAAGTACATGAGGTAGCAATCAATGCTACGATGAGACATAGAAGTGTTTACAAATATTTATAGCTACTGTCACATGCATGGGGGAAGATATAAGGTTTCAATAATATGAAAGGTTACTTGCATACAATAGTAAATAAACACTTGCAAGATGAAGATCCAACTAAAATGTTGGAAAAAAAACTGCAAAACAAGGAATCTACAATAAATAAAGCAATATTTGAAAGTGAAATGATGAAAAGCAATCAAGATTTAGACATGCAACTTACTTGCTGCACTAGTTGATGAAGGAATTGATGATTCTCTAGCTGTGGGATCAGATTAAATGATGGTGAAGGAATTATTAACTGAGTTATTTTAAAGATATCAACATGCAAAATAGATACATGCATGAGTGCAACTTGTCGTCAGTTAAATGGACCAATTAAGAGGAAGTTAAGGCGACTCCTATTTTCTAGGAATGTGCCCTCATGGACAAGGTGGTTCATGCATGTAGTTGGACAAGGCACAAATCTTCATCATGAAGGAGCGTGCCCAGGAAGGGTGCACTTTCTCAGCCTGATAGAGTGCACCCAAGTAGGGTGCATTCCTTCAGACCGAAGAAGCACGCTTTCCTCAAGTGGAAGCCTTTGTCAACTCAAAGTTAGCTTTTCGCTTTTGTGAGATATTTTCGTGCTTTTTCTTTATTTTTCTTTTCTTTTGTGTGCTTTTTGAGTGTGTGCATGGGTATAAGGAAAGTTTCTAAGCTTAGGAAACGTCACAAGTTCACGTAACCACAACTTACTAACTTAAACGACTCTAATGGCCAAGTGACAACACTTAGGAAACATTGAATTTGGAGGATACGACATTAGGAGAAAACACAAAAATATCAAATAAAACCACATGATGACACATGGGGGCTTGAAACAAAAATTATCCTAGGCTTAAAAATTATCATAGGAAAACATTTTGGAGGGTGATTGTCGCAACAACAAAAGGTCCTTCAAAAGTAGTCTAACCACTGGAAGGGAGATAATAGATTTCATGAAGAATGAAATTCCACTATTTGATGGGAAAGACTATGCACATTGGAGTGGAAGGATGAAAGCATATGTGCAAGCAAAGAGATTTTATGTCCGACACTCTGTAAGAAATAGATACAACAAACCCTTTTTGGGTCCTTCATTTTTGGGGGACATAACTTTAACACATTTTAACCAAGTCTGACTGAAAGGTAGTTGCATATAAAGCTATCAAGGAAAAGAAAAGAAATCAACCAAGATCTGTTAGACACTAAAGTTGACAAGAGGAAAGTGTGGAAAAGTGCAAGTGAAGCAGAGTTCACATAGATCGTTGAGGAGAGAAGGATACGTTGAAGTCGAGTTACAGAAGCCATCGAGGAGGAAAGAGCGTGACATCCAAAGGGATGCCTGGTAGTTCAGGTGAGCGGGGTTATAGAGGAAGTCTATACAAGTGAAGGGAAAAGATAACGAGACAAAGTCAAGGACCCTATTCCAAGATGTTGTCACCTTGTCAAATGAAGTGTTCTCCGTTCCTCACTCATCTCTCTCTTTGAGCTGAATTGTGTAGTGAGAACTCTGGTTTTTCCTTAAGGGCTTTAGTACCAAAATGTAATGATGCAATATATGTTAATGGAATGGGAGTTGAGGGATTTTTATATATCTCTGAATTCATTGAATTGTATGGTCCCCTTTTAAATTTTATTTTACATGAATATGAATGATATCTATCTCTCTAGTTGTATCATAAATCTCTACTTTCCATATGTTGCAGAGTCCGCAGATAATATTTTATAGTGTAGATGCGAATATTGAATTGTCTGTTATGATAATCCTTGATGCCTGTTCCTATACCCTTTCCTATCTATGTATCAACCACCTCCGGGGACATGCCTTAATTCTTAATGAGTAAGGTGAAAATGCAGGCATTTTACTAGACTACAACAAATCCTTTTGTCAACCCTGTAAGTGTCAATATGTCAGTGATCAAAAATACTCTTTCAGTTGTTTTCCTAGAAGTCATAGGTCAAAATTTTTAGTTTTTCAAACAAGTTTTCAAACCAATTTTGGTCACTGAAGGAGTCTAGGTAAAATTTGTTGCTCCCTCATCTTATCCATGGCCATCATCACTTTCAAGGTCATTTAATTCATTATAATTAAAAGTTTAGGGTCATTTCACTCCACCTCATCTAGGTATACTATCTAGGTGTCATCATCTGACTTTGAAAACAGGCTAATTTGTCAACAAAACAAGGCAATAATCCTTCATTTCACTCATAAACCTTTAAAAGGGAGCTAGCATACTTAGGAAGTAAAGTAAGGCACATTGTCTTATTTTAAAATGTGTTTAAATGTCAAAAAGTTTCAAAAGGAAGAATTGTCTTGTTGTTTCACTGCACGACAAAAAAAGTCATTTCAAGGTTATAAAAGACAAAAACAAGCTTATCCAAACTCATTATTTCCTTTGTTGTGTGGTAGAGCTCCTCTCCTACCTCATTTTAACTCCTAAGGTGGTCAAAGGTTTGAAACCAAGGCGAAGGACTGCTCCAAGAACACTTTGCCACACTTATGGCTACCTTTGTTACGCTTATGTAGCCTCCTGCTATGCTTTTAGAGGATGTTGTTATGTTTATGGGCCTTTGTTATGTTTTTGTAGCCTCCTAATACATTTCTGTTGGACAATTGTTACGTTTTTGGGCAGTTGTTACACTTTCAGACCCTTTTGTTACGCTTATGTAGCCTCCTTCTACGTTTTAAAAATAGTTGTTACGCTTCTGTTGATTGGTGTTACGCTTCTGGAAAGGAGGGAAGAACGTAGATTTTTGGCTCCTAATCCATTCAAACAAGCTCAAGGCTTGTGGGCATTACTCCTTGGACCTCTCATAATAGTAATTCATCACTCTTATAGCCTCCCTTGGTCAAATTATTAAATTTTTTATAGATTTTCATGCTCACCCCATATTTCACTATATCATCACTTCATGTCATTGAGAGTTTCTAGTGAGATAAACCCTAACCCTACCATCTAAAACTACCCTACACGTCCCATATACCTCATACTCCCATCTCCCACCATCCATGTCCTCCCTAACAATCATTTTCATGAAACCCTAATTTATAGCTAATTTTCACAGTGTTAAATTTGGGAATTTCATGTGTTTCCTTGATTTGACAACCTTCCTCATATCCATTTCACACGATTTCACTCACAACATGGAGCTAACATGAAACCCTATCTACTGAATTTTTTGTAGAATTTTCCCTAGCTGCATAACCCTTCATCTTATCCTCTAAATCTACCTCATCCCTACGCTCTGTTTTTCCCAAATTGCACTACACATACTCATCCCGTAAACACATTAAGGTTTCATCCTTTCAGTGATAAAAAATATGGAGAGTGAGAAGAATAATTCCAAGGTAGGGCACCACCTTAGGTTAGAACCCTTCACCATGCATGAAATCAATGCTTCACTCTTGGAAAAAATATGTTTTGAGAGGACTGGATGTTTGAGGTTTTGTGAGAATCTCATGGAAGAAGGATATCATCTTCAACTTACAAGCTTATTTTCCACAAGTTTCAGCATGGAAAAGGTCATTATTGCAGGTATAGAGTTTAGCCTATCATCATACCTGATTTCTTAATCAACATGTATTCTTGTCATGTAGAGAAGTGGTTCAAGGGAATGGACTTAGACATTGAAGAGTACAAACAATTTCTCAAACCTCATGCTAGTGAGGAACCAAATTACCTCTTCCCTTTCAGACACCTCCATAACAAATATGCTCCTTTGATGATGTTAATAATGAAGTATTTCACATGTGAAGGAAGATTTTATAGGTTGTATAGGTACCATATCAAGTTGTTGATGCATTTCACCTCTATCAAAACACTTGATTTTCCACATTATTGTACAGGAGTTTGATTAAGATGACTGAGAAGGTTCAGAGCAGAAAAAAAGATCATCACCTTAGTATTTTTCATCATGGTCTGGTCAAACTCCTTGTATTGCATCACCTTTCATACATCAACATGACTTGGGAAACCTTCATGGAAAGAGTAGCAACAATGCCTACCACTAGCCCTCATTTCATGAATAACATATCATCACCATCACTGTTAGCACTATCAATGGAGCTTGGATCTTCTGGCATGAAAATTTAGATTTCAGAGGCTCCTACGGTTGTTGATTTTACTCATACCTATGAGAAGGGGAAGAGATATATATTTGCGCCTAAATCTATCAAAGGTGTACTTACACTTGACACCATTGTTTAACAAAGTGAAATGGAGGAGAAACCTCCTATGCATCAAGATGAAAGACCTTTGTATCAACATAGTGAGCCAACACCATTGGAGGATGAGGTAGAAGAGAAGGCTGAGACCAAATTAGCTGAGGAGATCATTAGAGTATAGTATGAGGAAATAACAGATTTAAGAAGGATATTCTCCATTGCTAATTCTCAAATCACTTTCCTACATCAGGAGAATTTTCAATTGATGGTAAAGAAACTATTACAAAGAAAACCCAAGCCAGACCTAGAGGCATATAAAGGTAAAGGTAAGAATATCATAGATTTTGATCAAATGTAGGACATGGAGACTGAAACAAAACCAAGAAGGCCAAATAAAAGAGGTCTCAAAAGGGCACTGGAGCTAGAAAGACAATCAACTCCTCCACCTGAAGAGTTGACCTTTGATGAGATAATAGCCATGGAGATCAATCAAGACAAAGAAATTTCATTGGAAAGGGTAAATGAGCATTTGGAGAATCTCTTGAAGAGGGCTAAGAGGGACAATAAACTCCAAAGACACGTGGAAAATCACTATCGCACCGGGAACACAATTTCTCAAATAAGGCTAAAACAACTGAAGAAAAGGCTTAAAGAAACTCAAATGGAACTTAAAGAGAAGGATAGCTTAGATTTTTTGGCTGAAGCTTCCTTGGATGTTTATCCCATCACTCATAGGTGCTACAAAACCAATTTTGAGAAGTTTTGAAAAATTTTGGTATTTTTTTGTGATTTTTGAACAATTCTGGAAATTCCTCCTCACAGAAGCATATCAAACTTTTTCTATGCTTATTTTAGGGGCACAAAAATGATGATTTATTTACATGGTTGGATGTATTTTGATGAGTAGATCACAGATCATGAACCCTCTTTGCATGACAGGCTTTAATTTTGGAGAAAAAGCCAAAACACCACTCATTTTCTATGCTTTTGCCACCTTTTTGGAGGCCTTGCTACGCTTTTGGAGTAACCTTGGGAGAATGGATTTTTGGAGGGATTACCATGGGTAATTTTTAAAAGTTCAAGATGTTCTAGAAACTAGACACACAGGGCTAGTTGACCATTCTTTGAGAATTGGATTTGGACTCCTAAAATTTCCTCAAAAGTGGCTGCAAAATTCTACTATGCTTCTGTAAAATTCTACCACGCTTTTGTCAAAAATGTTACATATCAACATTGGATTCCTTAGGACATTTTCAAGCTCAAAAAATGTCACAAATTCAAGGTTTCGCTGTCCTATAAGTTGGAATTAGAGAAATTGTGATTTTTCTCCTCCTATCACGAGGGAACATGTAATTTAATGTAAGGGACAAACACTCCTAGTTCATAGCTGAATTTTAGGGAATGGTTTCTAACCTCCCTAGAATATAGGAAATGACTCATATTGTGTATTTACGATGCATTTGGGATGGGATTTTGACTTGCTGAGGTATCATGGTTCATATTTTCTATAAGTAGACTCTCTTTAGTCTTTTTTTTGGTTGGATAGTCTTATTTTGCAGTGTAGCTATTGTAACAACATTTTGGAATGAAATCAGAGACATATTTGTAGAAGTCGTGTTGAGAATATTGTGGTATGCATTGGATCATTTGTTTTTCTTATGTATGTTTATCTATCATGCTAAATGATATATTTTAATCTTTCATATACATCTTTCCATGTGTTTATCTTGTAACTTTATAAGTAGAAATCATGTCTGTTCATGCCCTATTTTAGACAAGGTTTACATGTTATGTCTATTTACTTCTAAATGAATGAATTCACCTCGGTGCTGATTCAAACTCTCTATCACTTCTTCCTATACTCAATGAAAAATTAAGCATGCTTTCAAACTACCCATCTAGCCTCACACATTCTCTACAAATTGAACTTGGAATTCATACCTAAAAACCCTAGACCTAACCATCTCACTGACATTCCTGTCCAACACTTAAAATATAAAACAAAATCTTATTTAATGAGCTTACATACCTAGCATAATATCAATAGATATTTAGTCATTACATTGACTACAAAGTGAAAATGAGAAATCTCTCTCCGATCCTGGTAGGGCTAGCTACCTGACTTAAATCCTGGTCTGTGGTTACCTTTATTGAAATCCTATTTTCAGCCTTGGGAAGTTGGGGAGAGTGATAAAATTTTTGGTGTCTATGCCAAGGAGAGATTGCTAAACTTTCCCTGGGAATATTTCATTAGTCCTCTGAAGGTTAGACTTGTAGTTGACAAGCTCTAGCATTCAAAACAGGTCGAACTCTTAATTTTGAGCTAAAGTTCAAAAATCCTATCTTAAGCTGGCTCCTAAAAGACATACTAGGTCAAATTCAGACCCAAATCTCTCATCAATTGTGAATGACCCTGAGATTATTTTAAGAAAGCATAAAACCAAGTCTTGGAAGGTTGGAAGAGCTATTCCTCTTGTCAAATCAAGTTCCTTGCCTACAAGATTTGCTTCAGAAGATTTGTTCTATAATTCATAATCTGAAAGATCTTTGTTTAGGACTAAGTCTAAAATCTTTCTTTCAGAAACTATATTTGATCCTTTTGATTTTGAGACCTTTGCACCATTTTCTGAGTCTTTTTATTCTGAAGTTGATAGTGAAGTCTGGTCTAATTTATACAAACTTAAAGGCTTGGTGGATAAGTTTCAAGAAACTTCAGAAATAACTTATTTCCAATATCAACTGCAGGCTTTTTCTTCACCACCTACCGTTACACCTTCTCATACTGCTAAATCATCATCCCTTCCTTTCATTCCATCATTACCTCTCCAATTTTTCACCCCATCAACACCTCCACCACCTCCTCCATTAGTCATGGCCAGATTTTCTCCATTGATCCTACCTCTACAACTCACTGCACTACCTCAGAACTATGGTAAGAGAATTCCTCTTTTTGATGGAACATCAAAGGTTAATACTTATCAACACATTTCCAATGTGATTGATTTCATAGATCTTGAAGAGATTGATAATGATGATACCAAGATGTGCATCATTGCACAAAGTTTCTCAGGAGAGGTTAAGAAATGGTTTCGCTCTCTCACATATGGTTCAAAAGGTACTTCAAAAGAAATGATTGAATTGTTTATGGTGGAATGAGAAGAGAAGAATAATCCATTATAGATTTTAGCTGAGTATAATGCCTTGAAAAGGAATCCTAATGAGTCTGTCCAAGACTTTACAAATAGATTCAATAAAATATATGATTCATTTCCTAAGAATATTAAGCCTCCTCCAGGCCTTTATTTACTTCATTATCTTGATGGTTTCGATCCTGACATGGCCTATCAACCTAGGGAAAGAAACCCATCAACTCTTGAATAAATGCAGAGAAACACAGTGAGCGTGGAAGCTAATTTTATCATCAAAAATTCTAAAATCAAGACGGAGAAAATAGTCACTATCAAAGAGGAAAAATCTACTTCATCATAGGGAATTAGACACCTTGATCAAGACCATGGAGAATATTATGGATAAAATTTCCATCGCTGATAGGCAAGTTGAACCCTCCATTAGAAATCCCAATTTCAGGGGTCAAAATCAGGATCCTCAATACATGATCAAGCAAAGGGAACATAGGGGTTAAGATCCAAAAAGTCAACAACGAATTAATACTCTATTTTATAAGAAATACATTGAAGGCCTTGATGAATATGATGAAGAATAAATTTCTTGCGAGAATAATTTATTTGAGGAAAATCAAAAGACTATTTTCATCACTGAAGAAGATCAAATTTCTGCAGAAATTTGTGCACCATATGATCAAAAATATGTCTTGTCAAATGATGACATGTTGTCAGTGCATATGGAATATTATCATAGGGGATATAAGAATTATCTTTCTCAAGTGCAGAGACAATATGGTTTGAGGAGTAGGAATGTTCCTATAACCTCCAATCAGAAAAAAGAGAACGCTCAAGTAGATGCTCATCATGAAGAAATTGCTGCTCCAAATCAAAGTAAAGAAAAAAGGACCTGTTGTTCCTAATCACACTAAAGGAAATGAAGCTTCCTCCAATGGTTAGAGAAAGGATAAAGAAGTCCAAGATGCGGGATATAAGAAGGAGACTTCACACAAAGATCAACCCGAAAGGAAAGATGCACCATTGAAAGAGGTAGAAAAACATTCTGCTCTTTTCAGACTTGAAAATGAAATTGAAAAATTGAAAGTCTCCATTCCTCTAACTAAAATAGTGAAGAATGATCAGTACAAATTTAAAGTAGCTAAGTTTCTTAGAGTGGATCAAATGTCTGACATCATTAATGTGAGTGATGATCACCCTAAGCTTCAATTTGGTCCTATTGTTGATGTGATCTAGAAGATAGTGAGGTCCCTCCATTTTATCTAAGCCTCAAAATCCATGATTTAATCCTCCATAATGCCATGATTAATTATAGCACCTCTCACAACCTCATTCCCAAGGACATTATGGACATATTAGTATTAGATATCACAATACATTATCATGATCTTTATTCATTTGATTTACGGAGGGTGAAATGTGTTGGCCTAATTAAGGATCTAGTGGTGTCATTAGAGAAAATACCAACCAAGAATGTCCTCATGGATGTTGTTGTGGCTAATATCCCTCCCAAATATTGATTGTTTCTCTCCCGGTCATGGGGAGCGAAGCTTAAAGGTACCTTACAACTTGACTTTTCATATGCTGCTATTCCCACTTTTAGCCAACTCAGGAAACTATACCGCGAAAATAAAATTAAGTACATGATCAGTAGCTGAAAAAAGCCAAATAATCATCCCACACTTGTTTTCCACATAGATTTAGAGTCCTTTATCTTCTTCAATGATTAATGTTCAACATCTTCCGAAATTTTGATTGAAGAGAAAGCAAAAAGTTATGAATTTTCAAATTCTGTTTTAGAAATGGAAAGTGCAGAAATCTATGAAAAGATGCCAAGTGTTTTGGAACCAAGCTCATTAGCCCCAAAAAGATATGAAATAGTGAAAGAAACATAAATTTTTGGTACAACAAAACTCTCTCAAGAAACAAGTAAAGTTCAACCATCCAATTTACAGCTTCCTGATGAAGAAAGTAGTTTGTGGACCATGAACTTCGATGGAGCTTTGGGTAAAGAAGGGGTTGGAATTGGGGTGTGGATTCACATCCATATAACTCAGTCATTAAGAATTCTTCCCAATTTTCTAATGTCCTCTTATAAGCTAAATTTATACTGTTCAAACAATGAAGCTGAGTATGAGGCTTTGATAGCTGGTCTGAAAATTCTCAAGAAGTTAGGTGCCAGGAAGATTTCTGTGTATGGTGACTCTGAGCTAGTAATAAAATAAGTCAAAGGGGAATACTAGGCCAATCATCCAAGGATGAAAGCTTACTAAAATGCAATGTTAGATATCCTCAAGACCTTCACCGAGTATACTTTGTGGTTGATCCCAAGGGACAACAATGTTATTTCTTATTCTCTTGCTACTTCGACCAACATGTTCAAAATTCCATTGTATCCTAATAAGAAGTATGAGATAAAAATCAAACACCTCCCTGTTGTCCCAGATAATGTTTAGTATTCGAAGGTCTTTCAAGATGATAAACATATTAGAAACTTCTTGCATATAGAAGAGGAATTTGTGAATTCACAAATGGAAAACCAGTGCTATGAATATGACCAAGTGCTTCAGCTGAAAGACAATTCCATTCCAAGAGGTTTGGTACTTTTGGAAGAGCTTTTAAATCAATATGATGTTTCACACAAACTGACCATGCTACCAACAAAAGTGGGAGTGGAAGATCTCAATACTGGCACTCCGAAAAAGCCAAAGATGGTCAAAATTTCAGAATCCTTGAGTGCATAAATGAAAGGTAAATACGCAAAGCTTATGTCTCAGTTTGATGATGTATTTTCTTGGGAATATTCTGATTTGAAAGTATATGATAAGAGTATAATCCAACATACAATTCCCTTAAAACCGGATCAGAAACCTTTCCGCTAGAAGTTAAGGAGAATGAATCCCAAGTTGCTGCCATCCATTCAAAATGAGGTAAATAGATTATTTATTTCCGGTATTATAGTTCCTCTTCGCTTTTCAATTTGGATTTCTAATCTAGTGCCAGTGAGAAAAAAGACAAGAGAGATTCACTTGTGCATAGATTTTAGAAATCTAAATAAAGTGTCTTTGAAAGACAATTACCAACTACCAAATATGGACCATATTTTGCAAAGGGTAGTTGCATCTTCAAAAATTTCATTTCTAGATGGGTACTCTGGGTATAATCATACTTTAGTTCATCCAGATTATCAGGAAAATTCAACCTTCACAACATCATGGGGCACCTTCATATATGCCAAAATGCCTTTTGGATTGAAGAATGCAGGGGCGAATTTTCAACAAGCAATGGATATTTCTTGCGCCAATAAAAAGGATGTATTTTTGGTCATATATCTTGATGACATCACTATTTTTACAAGACATATGAGAAACACTTTTAGCACTTGAAAACAATTTTTCAGAGATGTAAAAAATTTGGCATATCACTGAACCCAAAGAAGAGCCTTTTCACTAGGGAGGAAGGTAAATTGCTTGGCCATATCATATCAAAGTATGGAATTAGGATATATCCTTCAAGGATTGAATAAATTCAAACCTTGGACTATCCTAGGATAAAAAAGGAAATTCGGTCGTTCAATGGAAAAATCAATTTTTTGAGAAGGTTTGTCCCCAATACTGCTGAACACTTAAGGAAAATTACTGGCATGCTGAAGAAAGAGGGTGAAGTAAAATGGTCTGAAGAGGCAAAGAAGTAATTTAATCAAGTCAAATTGGCTTTATCTCATGATCCTATTCTTATTTGTCCAGATTACACACTTGATTTTGTCATTTTTTCATTTGCCTCACAGCACACTCTAGCTACTGTCCTTATGCAAAAGAAAAATCAGAACATAGAGCAGCTCATCGACTTCTTCAATAGAACCATAAGAGATGCAACCTTGAAGTAAAAAATCATTGAGAAACAAGCCTTGGTGTTAGTCAAAGAATTGAAGGACTTCCAAGTCTATATTCTCCACTCTCATGTCATTGCATATGTTCCAAACGCTGCTGTCAAAGATGTGCTTACGCAGGATGATCCTGAAGGGAAGCGAGGTAAATGGATCACTTCTATGTTGGAATATGACATGGAGATCAAGCCTACAAAGCTGATCAAGGGACTCCTAGAAAATCTTATGGAAGATTCAAATCTACATGCTTTGGACATTAATTTTATTGCTGCATTATCTAGGGAGCAAGAGGCTGAAACATTACCTGAGGTATTTGAAATTTTTTCTTCATTGCCTTGGTATGATGATATAGTTCATGTTTTACAACACTTGAATCCTCCTCCTAGATTTCCAAGTAATAAGGCTAGATATCTGAAGTTAAAAGCTCTTAATCCTTAATGGTGTCTTGTATTGGAAAGATCTAGGTGGAGTGTTGTTGAATTGTTTGGTCGAAGGAGAATTTGAAAAATTGATGACTGATTTTAATAAAGGTGACTGTGGTGGTCATATTTATTGGAAGAGTAAAGCTAAAAATATCTTGAGGGCAGGTTTCTATTGGCCAAGTCTATTTTATGATGTTTATAAAATGGTCATGAGCTATCATGAATGTCAAATATTTCAGGGAAAGAGGAAGATCTTGCCTTTGCCCTTAAAACCAATTGAAGTGCAAGCGCATTCCAACAATGCGGACTTAAATTCATTAGCGATATCCATCCTCCATCATCAACTCAACATAAATGGATATTCACTACCACATATTACTACACTAAATGGATTGAAGCCATCCCCATGAGGCAAGCTACTGACACTGTCATTATTCAGTTTTAGAGAACAATATTCTATCTCGTTTTGGCTTTCTATACAAAATCATTATTGAAAATTCAGTCGCCTTTAAGTCCAAGAAGATGATTGAATTTTGTGATAAGTATCACATTAGGCTTGGTAATTCTATAGCATACTATCCTCAAGGCAATGGGCTCGCTAAATATTTAGTGAACATAATCAAGAAAAAGTTGCAAGAAAACAAGAGAATTTGGCACAAAAATCTCACCAATGCTTTATGGGAGGATAGAGTTAGCATGAAGAGATCAATCAACATGTCACCTTTCTAGCTCGTTTATGTTGTTAACATGATATTCCCTACTTCTTTAGCTGTACCAGTTTTGAAGATTATGCAAGAGATCGACAGTGAACCAAATGATATCCAACGAATAATTAGCCAAATGATCCATCAACAACAGTGAAGAGATGAAGTCTTCAGTCAAACTTCAAAGCTTCATGAAAAAATATTTTTTTGTTTTATGATAAGAAGACCAAAGCTGATGATTTTAAGCTTGGACATGTTGTTCTTCGTTGGGGTTCCCAAAATTAAGACAAATGTAGGCACAAAAATTTTGATCATTTATGGAAAAGTCCTTACAAAATCACCACATTCAGAGGGAATAAGGAATTTTTGTTAGAGGATCTTGAAGGGCAAGAAGTGTTGGGAGGACCAATTAATGGTAGGTTCCTCAAACATTGCATTACTTGATCATTGAAGATGAAGTTCACTTTCATTGTACATATCATTTTAATTTGATGTCCAAGTTGTTAGTGTCAGTACTGGTATACTTCCACCATGGACCAAAACACATTTGCATGTGCATCTTAGGTGTCTCATACCGAATAAATGTTTTGTCATTCTGTTAGGTCATGACATAAATTGGCTCCGCTGGTGGTTTTCATTGTAAAATAAACTTTTCCTCCCTCCAAAATCATATTTCTGACTCATTCCCATGTCCCTTGAGCATAAAAACTTATGAAAATGCTCTGTTTTCACTTGTAAGTTTTTAAAGTCAAAATTGCATTCAAAATTAGGTCAAAATCAATCTCACTAGGTCACTAGGGTTTTTGCATTTTTCAAGGTCTTCCTTTCATTCCAATGAGGTCAACACACATATGAGGGATTGAACAAATATTATCATCATGGTTTCATTATATTTCAAAAGGTTGTATTTTCAATTTTCAAGACATTTTTTTATCAAAATTGTCATTTTGATAAAAGTTCATTTATGTAATTTATTTTGTTTTTCAAATGTAATTTTATGCTACTATATGTAATAATTAATCCCAAAGCTATCAACGAGAATATTATTATTATTATTATTATTACTCTTTGGTGTGCGTGCCTTTTCCTGCACAAAATACACAAAAAACGAGCCAAAAAAAAAGAAATGCAAAGCCTTATGGCAGAATGTTAGATTCTCGGTTAGCCTTACTGGAAACTAGCACTTTTTTCACTATTTCTGATTTCCCGAGATTGCACAAAGACGCAGGGAAAGAGCATATGTAGCAAAAAAAATCCATTTTTCCTGTTTCTGATTTGCTGAGATCGCACGAAGCGCACATCAAAGAGCATACGCAGAGAAAAGGGTATAGATCTGGCAAATAAATAAAACCTTAATATAGAAAAAAGAAACCGAAATAAGAAGAACTATTAACAAATATAACTGCAAATAGATGCTTTATACCTCCAGATCTAAACTGAAATAACTTGGGCAACCAGAAACCTTATTGCATGGAATGAAAGGCGTTCCTCACTGTAACAGATGCTCCAGACACAACCGAGCAGTTTTCCAAGCCCAAAAATGTTCAGAAATAGTAGATCTACAAAACAGAATTCACATGCAGTAAAAGCGGCTTCGGATTTTGATCAACAACAGGCGCGACCCTCAAAATAGCTCTGATACCATGTTAGGCTCTAATTCCTCCTTCCTTCTCCTATTGTGTCACTTTTGTAAATCCTTCAATCCTATCCCAAGTTGTTCTTAAGGGGGGGATGTTAGGATATTCCAACACATAGGAAATAGTTAAGAATAACTTAGTCTAGTGCAGAGTTAGGTAAAGTGTGTTTCTTTACCATGTACATTTGTAACTTATAATCCGACGGTCACGATTTGTAGGGATCCGATGGTTATCTCTCACCTCGGTATTAACGGCACTTGATCCATGGCTTACCACCCGATTGGTCCATGATCTCTATTTAAAGAGCATGGAGGGTCATTTGTTCGGTAACCATTATGAGAGAAACATATGAACCTTTCTTTTATATTAATAAATTCCCTAAAGTGGCCGCGTTGGCTCAGGGCATGGACTGTTTCCCTCTTTGAGGGTTTTAACCACGTGATTATACTGGTGTACTGATTTTTGATCTATTTGTGAGAGGTGACCTTTGATTCTTGATCTACGGAACTTACCCTGTAAATTCCTACAAATATGTCAAGCCTCAGTGAGTAAAAGAAAAGCTAGTTCCAGATTGATCCAACCTGCAAATGAAAAAGTGTCAAAGAGTATCAGTGAGAAAAGAAAAAAGACTTCAAAAACATTAGAAAGTGGGTTTATAAAGTTAAATAAAATTTCACTTGCTTATAAAATCCCACCAAATACTTCAAAAGAATCATTGTTGCCTCAAAAAACACTAGAAGCATTCAACAAAGGAAGAATCTTTGAGTTTTTAAGCAAATTTGGGCTCAGTTTCCTTGGCGATGCGCATTTACATTGGTGCTGCGTGATTGGAAGTTGGTGTTGTGCCCTTCCTGACATCCTCAATGCAATTTCTAAAGGTGCTGCGCGCCTGGAGCTCAGCGCTGCGTGCTTGCCCAGAGAAGGTTGTGGAGTGTTCCAACAACGCAAATCACTTCTAAACTTCTTCAAATATTTTCCAAAGTCCTCCAAAGAATTTCTAAAGGGGTAAGTGCATACCATAACCCATTTTTAAAGTGATTTGATAATTCTAAAATGAATTAAAGTGGAAACCTAAGGAAACCCTAAATACAAGTTGGTGATCACTATTTTACCATTGTTTCATCCTCCTAAAAGAAATATCAGCCATAGAAAGGCTAATTACATTGATTTATGGTTTTAATTCATCTATTTTGTCCCTACACAAATTCCCTTTCATTCATTCCCTTTATTCACACTCATTCCCTTCACTCACACTCATTCCCTTCATTTTCAAAGCTAGTCATCTCATCTCCTTCCCCTCATTCATTTAACTTGCACCCTAGGGTTTTTGCAAAACATAGCTTGAAAGATGTAAGAAGAAGAAGATAGTGGCATGGTTGGTGAGGCACAAATTCCAAGGAGAAATTATCACAAGGGAGGGAAGATAAACAAATTTGAACCTATCACCACAAAGGAACTCATGGCTTCTCCTCTCAATGTTTATTGCTTTAAACATGTGGGCTGTTTTTACTTTTGTGAGAGAATGCAGCAAGTCCAAAATCAACTGGAGTGAACAAGAATATTCATCATCAATTTACATGACAAAAGCAAGTTAATCTTACCCGGGTGACTTTTGAGATGTTTACCAATGCCATTGCAATTGCTACAGGGATACCTAGTGTGGGAGAGAGGTGGTTTAAACAAGAAAACCTAGACATGAGGTATTTTGAACCATAACTAAAACCTAGGTATAAAGATGACAACAAGTCCATCTTCCCTTTTTCTCATCTTCTTGATAGGTATGCGCCCATGATAAGGATAATAATCAAATATTTCACTTGTGAGGGAAGGTTTTCTCGCCTCTATTCATACCATATCTATCTTCTTATGCATTTCAATAGAGTAAGAATGCTACACATACCATATTATATTTTCTGTAGTATTGAAAAAATGGCCTACATTGTACAAAAGAGAGATTACAATCAGCAAATGCAAAGCCTTTTTCATCATTCACTCATCAAGATGGTGGTCATGCATCAGCTCCAACAGAAGAACATTCCATGGGATACCTTCATTACCAATGAGGTTTTCACTACCGCACCTATTCATCATGATCAGGATGTTCCTTCATTATCTCATCCTCTCGAATCCATTTTTCCATCACATCTCGCTGCTCATACATCACCTCCCACTCACATTCATTCACATCATGTTGATATTTCCTCATCACCTTTCCACAACTCTTCACCATCACATCCCGATGCTCATACATCACCTCCTACTCACATTCATTCACCTCATGTTGATCTTTCCTCGTCACCTTTCCAAAAATCTTCAACATCACATCATGATACTAGAGCCTTAAACAATGAAAGAGATATTGGGATAGCTGACACTGAAATGAATGATATCAAGCCATTTCCTTTGACCTATCAGAGAGGCCACAAGAATGTGTTTTCTTCACTTGATGTGAAAGGGGCCATGCCTTCTTCATTAGCAAAACATGTTGATAAGGGCAATGAAAAGGTTTCAGAGGATATCATTGTTGAGGAGGAGGACAAACATGAAACTGAGCAGGAGTTTCGGTTGATTGAACTTGATGATGAGGATGAGTTTAGAATCACCAATGCATTGATCAGAGGCAAGGATGCCAAAATTAGTGAGCTTCAAGCTAATATTGGTAGACAAAATAACGTAATTAAATTTCTTGAGCTAGAGAATCAATAGTTGGAGACAAAACAGACCATCAGTGAAGTCAAGATAATTAGAGCTCAGAGAGAGGCCGGAAAGGCCAAGGATTTGCTAGATGAGACCTTGGGAAGATTTGATGACAACGATGATGAGGAAGATCAACTTCCTAGACGGAGAATGAAGACCATTGGACTGAAGAGGGCCTTAGCCCGAGAAAGGAAGAAAGAGGCAAAATTGGCAGAGAAGCTTACTCCAAGTGAGTTGCTTGCCACAAATATTGACGGAGATAGAGAGTATTGGATTGAGAGGGAAAATTTGCATTTGGAGAGCCTGCTAGAGAAGGAAAATAGAGACACTGGTATTCAGTGGAAGATGGCAAAACACTATGCCATGAGAAACATGATTGCAAAGGCCAAGCTCAAACATGCACTTGAAAATATTCGGGCTTTGACCGAGTCAACGGAGAAGGAGAAGGTAAATATTATTGTTGAGGTGTCCCTCAAGGCCACCAACCCTTGATCAGCAAGAAAATTTCCAATTTTGTCACTTATGCGCAATTTTTTTTTTTTGGGACAGTTTAGAATGTACAAATTGTGCTAAACACATAGCGCCACTGGTGCTGCGCTCTTTTTTGGGCAATCAAAATGGAAAATGGTTAGAATATTCATGTTCCTAGTGATGAGTACATCAACCTCTGAATTTTTAGGAGATTTGGAGCAAAAATGGTTCCTCAAAAAGGCCAAAAACCATCAAAAAATCATGTTTCTGCCCTCTTTTTGGCCTTGGCGCTACGTGTTTACCAGTCTTGGGAAAACAAGAATTTCATAGGGAAAATAGACATCATTTTGGAACATAAAAGAATATCTAGAAAGTAGACAGGGCAATATTTCCAATGAGCTATCATGAGCTCAATTTGGACAAGGGGAAGGCCTCCAAAAGTGGCTCACAAAACAGATCAATTTTGTTGTCTTGGCGCTACGCATTTACCAAGGAATTCCTAGTTTTACCAGTTTACTCAAATTTTAAAATTTCAGCTCTGATTTAATTTTTCACTTGGGTAGATGAGAATTTACCATTTTAATTATCATGTTTTACCTTTTACCTAAGGTATATACATTAGTTAAATCATTAGTTTGAAGTCAAATGTATCTGTTCTAAAAGTTAGGAATGAGTCACTCTCCTCTTCCTAGTCTCTAGTAGTTAGTTCAGTTTTTGGTGCAACAACTCCCTCACCTCATGGATTTGACCCCTGAGGATGGGAGGAAGTTGTTTTGAAGTCTATAAAGTGCAATTTTTCAGTATTTGTAATGGTTGGCATTAGTGGAAGAGATTATATTTCTCAAGTAACATTCTAGCTTGGACATTAATGGAAGTTTACAACTATTTTCTTGGGATCCATGTGGTACGCGTTTTACAGATTGTTTCTTCTCTATGATTGATTTGTAAGAATTTTTTGTTAATTCATAAGCCATTTCACATATTAAATATACTTGATTTCAAGTTTGAAAGACATAATTCATATTTAGTTATGCTCTATTTTGGGAAATTAAGTATAATGTGTTTAATTTCTTCAGTTTAAGGAAAATACATTCATATGCTTTCCTTAGCTCCTCACTAGTATTTCCATCTCATTTAATACTCTTTGAATGTGTAAACATTATACCTACCTTGCCCCATCAAGAAGACTGTAATTTCATCCTTTTGGCCCTGATCTATCCCCTTGACCTAATTCCAGTTCAGTGAGCCCAACCTTAAATTCAAAATAAAAACCTTGTGTACTCCCTAGCTAGCCTAAAATCATTTCTATCCAGCCCTCTTGGCTATGATTATATAGAGAGATCCCTCTCCGATTTGGCAGGACTAGATACCAAATCCAAATATTGGTTTGAGGTTACCTCAGGATTGCCTACTTCAGCCTTAGGATCAATTCGAGCATTAACATTTTGGCGACTACACTAGGGAAGAAAAGAGTAAGATCAGATCAAACTCGGTAATAAGCTTTCATTGAAATTATTTAACTTGTGGATGATAAGTTTTAGAGTTTATTCAAAGGATAAATTGAAAAATTTGTAAAGTGCATATTGGTTTTTGAAATTGGACATACCGGCTTCCCAAAGATACACCAAATCCAATCCTAATATGAATACTCCTACTATTGTTAGTGAGCCTTAGAGAATTCCAAGAAAAGGTAAATCCATTGTTGAGACTCCTACTTCAGTCGAAAATCAATCAGAAAGAAGTCCCATTCCCAGAGCTCATTCATTTCCCAAAGGGTTAGAAAATTTGCAAGACATTGAGTTTGATGTAAATTTTGAGCATAGTCTATTTCGAAGTAAATATTTGAGTTGGATTGATGAGATAGTTGTTGATTCCTCCATTTCCTTCCATAGTCTTGTTGAAGATCAGTTTTCACACTCTCAATTAGGGTTTCAGTCAAAGTCTCAATCAGAAACTCAATCTTTACAATCTCTTAATGATTTGCAGAATTATTCTTCGCAAGTGAGTACTTGGCTAGAAAGAAAACCTCAGATATCACCTTATTCTTCCATCATTTAATATACTATTACTCAGAATATCCCTCTTCCCCCTCCTTCTTCCTCATCAGTTGTTCACACAACTCAGTTAGGGACAAGTCTTCCTTTGATCACATCAGGCATCCAAATCCCTGTTATCACTATTATTCCTATTTTTCATCCTCCACCTCCACCTCCAGTCATGGCTGCAAGATATGCCCCCCTTGTTCTCCCTCAGAATCCGGGTCAGATGCTCATAGATTATCAAACCAAAATCCATTTGTTTGATGAAACTTAGTCTATAACAGCTCAAAATCATGTTAATAAGATGAATGCCTTTTCGATTTGCATGAAATTGATATAGAAGATGTAAAGATGAGGCTATTTGCACAAAGCCTCGGAGGAGAAGTCAGAAAATGGTTCAGAGCTCTACCGACAACCACTATTGATACGTTACCAGTTTTGCATAATAATTTTGTAGAAAGATGGGAACAAAATAAGAATCCTCTTCAAATTTTGTCCGAATACGAGAATATGAAAAGGAATGTTGGCGAGTCTATTCAAGGTTATTGTGTGAGATTTAATGTAGTGTACAATTCCATTTCTACACATATGAAACCACAGGAGGGTATGGTTTTGGTAAAATTCCCGGATGGATTTAATGCTGATATGGCATATCAGTTGTGTGAACGTGGTCCTACAACTTTAGCAGGCATGCATAAGAATGCTGTAAGTGTGGAATTAAATTTGTTGGCCAAGAGAGAAAGGATGAGATTAGAAAAGAGGGCGACTATCAAAGAAGATACTTATACTTTTGAGGCAAAGATGGATTCATTAATCCAAACTATGGAGATAATGGTTAACAAACTATCCATCTCAGATAGATCTGAACCACAAATTCAGAATCCAAATTTCAGAGGACAACAACAGTTGAGAATCAAGAAAAGAGAGCAGAAAGCACCTGACCAAACAACACAACAACAACAACAGATTAGAACCCCATTGAAACATAATTATGTTAAAGCAGAGGAAGAAGAAGATGAAGATCCGGTGACTGAAACAAATAATTTCTTTACAGCATATGGATTACCTATGTACTTTACTGAAGATGATGAGTATACTGAAAATCTGGATTCTCCAAAAGATGAAGACTTTATCTTGTCAAATGATGATGATTTAGAGGATGAATCATATGATTACCAGCATGGATATATGAATGCTTTGAGTGCACATCAGAAACAATATTCTCTGAGGTGCAGAGATGTACCTATCAATCCTATTCAGAAAATGAAAGAAGCCCAATCAAAGAATGATATTAAGAAAAAGGGTAAAGAACCAACAGACCAGAATCATAGCAACAACAATCAATCATCAACAAGCTCAACAACTAAAGAGAAAGGTACTCAGAAGAAGGAAATTATGACAAGAGATCTGAATCTTAGAAAATATACTGCTGTCAAAGAGGTAGATAAAGTCACAAAATTTAATTTAGAAAATGAAATAGCTAAATTCAAAGTTTCCTTTCCTTTGACAGAGTTAGTAAAGAATAATCATTATAGAGATCAGATTTCTGTAATGTTGCTAGTTGATCCTTTCTCCAATATGGTTAATATTGAAGATGACTATCCCGAGCTCATTTTTGGTCCAACTTTAGATGGTAAATTAGGAGAGAGTGAAGTTCCTCCTTTTTATTTGAGCCTTAGACTGCATGAGTACATACTTCACAATACTATGCTTGATTCCAGTGCCTCTCAAAATTTGATGCCTAAGGCTATTATGGAAAATTTAGGCATGGATATCACCCAACCTTATCATGATTTGTAATCATTTTATTCTGGTAGAGTTTGTTGCATTGGTCTCATTAAAGATTTAGTGGTTTCCTTAGATTAGATTCCAATTAAGAATATTTTGATGGATGTGGTGGTGGCTGATATGCCACCTCGGTTCAGAATGCTACTGTCTAGGTCATGGGGAGCCAAACTCAAAGGTACTTTACAACTTGATTTCTATTATGCTACTATTCTTGTTTTTGGGCAATTGAGGAAATTACATCGGGAAAAGAAAATGAATTATATGATAACTAGTAAGGAGAAACCAATCAATCATCCGATACAGGCTGTACATACAGATCTTGAATATTTTATTTTCTATAATGATGGTGATTTGAATGATGTAAATAATAAGTTAGTGATAGCAGAATATATTCTAGAAGTTTCTGAAAGTTTAAGATCAGTTTTGGATAAAGAAAAAGAAGTGGTGACTTCAGAAGTGATGACCTCTGAAGTGGTGATTTCCTTCGAGAAGCCTCCTGAAGCATAGAAAATCAGTTCAGAACACCAAAATGAGGCGATTATCCCAAGTAAAACAGAACCAAAAGTTGAGTTTCAGCATCTAGAAGATGAAAAAGGCTTATGGAACATGGATTTCGATGGTGCACTCGGTAAAGAAGGTGAAGGTATTGGTATTTAGATCCGAAGTCTAGTTGGTAATTCAGGTGGAATTCCAGATAGTGTTAGAGAATGCTCTTATAAATTAGCTTTTGATTGTTCTAATAATGAAGGAGAGTATGAAGCCTTGATTATAGGTCTTAAAATTTTGAAGAAGCTTGGTGTGAAAAGAATTTCTGTTTATGGTGATTCTGAGCTTGTCATAAAGCAGGTGAAAGGAGAGTATCAAGAAAAGCATCCGTGGATGAGAGCTTATAGAAATTCAGTTTTGGATGTCCTTAAAATGTTTCCTGAGTATACATTAATAGTAGTACCAAGAGCTCAAAACATTATTGCAGTAATAAATTTGAAATTCATATCAAACATAGACCTACTGTTCCAGATAATTTAAGGTACTGGCAAGTTTTTTGGGATGAAAAAGAAATAAATATTTTTTTGCAGAATGAAGGAAAATTCAAAGATGCTTATATTGATGATGTTTGTGATTTTGATGATCAAGAGATAGAAACTCTTCAGATGAATGTTTTGCAGCTGAAAGATAATGTTATTCCTAGAGGTCTGATACCTTTAGAATATCTGTTCGATCAGGATGATGTGGCTAGGAAACCAACATTGAATCCTACAGAAAAGGGTGCGGAAGATGTGAACCTTGGAATAGCAGAAAAGCCCAGGATGGTTAAGTTGTCCAAGACATTGTCTCTTGAGGCAAAAGATAAATACTGAATTTTCTGATATTTTTGCATGGGATTATGCAGATTTGAAGGTGTATGATAAGAATATTATTCAACACATAATTCCCATCAAGCCGGATCAGAAACCCTTCAGGCAGAAGTTGAGAAGGATAAACCCAAGGTTGTTTCCATCCATTGAAAAAGAGGTATACAGATTGTACAAATCAGGTATCATTGTGCTAATTAGGTTTTCTGATTGGATTTCAAATTTGGTGTCAGTAAGGAAAAATACTAGAGAGATAAGGTTATGCATAGATTTCCGAAATTTGA
The DNA here is from genome assembly GCA_034641835.2 of Pinus albicaulis. Lineage (NCBI taxonomy): Eukaryota > Viridiplantae > Streptophyta > Pinopsida > Pinales > Pinaceae > Pinus > Pinus albicaulis. Next base: position 33,449 of record JAXQQM020063088.1, read on the forward strand.
ATAAAGTATATTTAAAGGATAATTACCCCCTTCCGAAGATGGATCATGTTATACAAAAGGTAGTTGGAGTGTCACGGATGTCACTACTTGACGGTTATTCAGGTTATAGTCAGATTTTGGTACATGAAGAAGATCAAGGTAAGACTACTTTCACAACACCTTGGGGAACTTTTCAGTATGTTAAAATGACATTTGGACTCAAGAATGCAGGGGCTACTTTTCAGCGGGCGATGGATATAGCCTTTGCTAATGAGAAGGATGTTTTCTTAGTAGTGTATCTTGATGATTTGACAATGTTTTCTGGTTTTGATGATCAACATTTGTATCATTTGAGAATTGTTTTTTAGAAATGTAGAGAGTTCGATATTTCTTTAAATCTGAAGAAGAGTCTTTTTGCCTTGGAGGAAGGCAGAATACTTGGTCATATAATTTCCAAAGATGGAATTCACATTGATCCTTCCAAATTAGAAGCCATTTAGAAGATAAAATTTTGACGGAACAAAAAAGAGATTCAGGATTTCAATGGTAAGATGAACTTCTTATGCAGATTTGTCCCTAATTTAGCTGAGCATTTGAGAGAAATGACTAATATGTTGAAGAAGGAAAATACTGTAAAATGGACCATGGATAATATGAAGTTATTCAACTTGATAAAGCTTGCTTTGAGCACAACCCCTGTTTTGGTTAGTCCAGATTATACTAGTGATTTCATTATATTTTCATTTGCATCCGAGCATACTTTGGTTGCAGTTTTGTTGCAAAAGAGAGATCAAGTAGAATATCCCATTGCTTTCTTTAGTCAAGCCAATCGAGATACCACTCCTCGCTATAAAATTATTGAGAAACAAGATTTATCCCTAATCAAAGCTTTGAAATATTTCCGGATTTATATTCTACATTCACATACTATTGCCTATGTTCCAAATGCAGCGGTGAAAAAGATTCTCACACTAACTGATCCCGAAGGCCGGAGAGGTAGGTGGATAGCAGCTATGCTAGAGTATGATCTTGAGATAAGGCCTACCAAATTGATCAATTGACAGGGGTTAGCCAAGTTGATGGCTGAATCCAATTTGCATTCTCTAGACATAAACCTTATTGCCACAATGTCAGATGATGAAGAAGATGACGCTCTAATACATGTATTTGAAATGTTTCTTACTTCACCGTGGTATTCTGATATAGTATATGTTCTTCAGCACTTAAGTCCTCCTCCTGGAGTGTCAAAAAGTCAGGGTAGGTATTTGAAATTGAAATATGCTACATACTGCATTATAGGAAGTGCCCTTTATTGGAAAGATCTAGGAGGTGTTCTTTTGAATTGTCTGTTTGAAGATCAAGCTAAATAGGTAATGGATGACTTTCATAGTGGAGATTGTGGAGGTAATTTGTTTTGGGAAACAACAGTTAAAAAAGTGCTGAGATCAGGGTATTATTGGCCAAATTTATTTTCTGATTTATGAAAAACAGTCACAAACTGTCATGAATGTCAGGTTTTTTAGGGAAAAAGGAAACTCCTTCCTCTTCCGCTGAAACCTATTATAGTAAATGATCCTTTTCAATAGTGGGGGCTTGATTTTATTGGGGAAATTCATCCCACATCATCAACATAGCACAGATGGATTCTAAGACCTACCAACTACTTCACAAAGTGGATTGAGGCTATTCCTACAAGGCAAGCTACGGACATGGTAATTATTCAATTTTTAGAATCCAATATTCTGCCTCATTTTTGTTCTCCCCACAAGATTATTACAGATGGTGCTGCACCATTAAAATCAAAGAAGATGGTTGAATTTTGTGACAATTATAATATCAAATTGGGTCATTCCACCACATATTATCCACAGGGAAATGGATTATCTGAGTCCTCTAACAAATCTTTAGTGAATATAATCAAGAAAATGTTAGAGGAGAACAAGAAAAATTGGCATAGGAAGCTTACCAATGCTTTGTGGGCAGACCGAGTGAGCACAAAGAAGTCAATAGGTATGTCACCTTTTGAACTAGTTTATGGTACAAATATAGTGTTTCCTACATCACTTGCAGTTCCAGTTATGAGATTATTGCAGGAGGAAGATAGTGAATAAGATGATATGCAACGTCGATTCAATCAAATGATTCACCTTCAGAAAACAAGAGAGGAAGTTTCTCAGACTACTTCTAAGCTTCAGCAGAGAATTAAGAATATTTATGATCGAAAAACCAACGAAGATAAATTTCAGCTGGAGGATGTAGTGCTGAGATGGGATGCAAGAAATGAAGATAAAGGTAAACACAAGAAGTTTGAAAATATTTGGAAAGGACCCTACAAGATCTTGGCTTATCGAGGACAGAATGCCTATTTGCTTTAGGAGATGAATGGAGATGAATGTTCAGGAGGACCAGTCAATGGTAGGCTTCTGAAACATTATTATTTCTGATGCAGTTTTTGAGATAACTTTCATTGTACATACCAATTTATATTTCCTGCAAATTTTGGGGAAGAAGATCATCTAGGCTTGGGGCCCGAAGTGAAGGCTATAAATCTTGTTGATTTTATGTTGTTTTCAGAGTTTCTTGAGTTAGTTTTGAGTTAGTGTCAGAGTCAGTTATTGAGTCATTTTAAATGGTTTTTGAGTTAGTTTTAGTTATTTGAAGTCTTTTTCATTGTTTGACTATATTTACCCAATGGTTAGGCACTTGGTCTACGATGTTCTTGACACCGCCAAGGATATTCCATCCCCAATAAGGCCAATGTTAGTGTGAGTATAGGTATACTTCCACCAGGGATCAAAACACATTTACATGTGCATCTTAGGTGTCTCATACCGAATAAATCTTTTATCATTCCATTAGTTCATGACATAAATTTGCTCCGTTGGTGGTTGTCATTGTCAAATAAAATTTTCGTCCCTCCAAAATAATATTTCTGACACATTCCCATATCCCTTGAGCATAAAATCTTATGAATATGCTCTGTTTTCACTTGCAAGTTTTTAAAGTCAAAATTGCATTCAAAATTAGGTCAAAATCAGTCTCACTAGGTCACTAGGGTTTTTGAATTTTTCAAGCTCTTCCTTTCATTCCAATGAATTCAACACACATATGAGGGACTGAACAAATATTATCATCATGGTTTTCATTATATTTCAAAAGGTTCTATTTTCAAATTTCAGGACTTTTTTTTTCAAAATTGATTTTGATAAAAAGTCATTTATGTAATTTATTTTATTTTTCAAATGTAATTTTATGCTACTATATGTAATAATTAATCCCAAATATATCAAAGAGAATATTTCAAGCCTCAGTGAGCAAAAGAAAAGCTAGTTCTAGAGTGATCTAACCTGCAAATGAAAAAGTGTCAAAGAGTATCGGTGAGAAAAGAAAGAAGACTTAAAAAACATTAGAAAGTGGGTTTATAAAGTTAAATCAAATTTAATTTCCTTCTAAAAGCCCACAAAATACTTCAAAATAATCATTTTTGCCTCAAAAAAACACCATAGCATTCAACAAAGGAAGAATCTGTGTGTTTTTAAGCGAATTTGCGCTAAGTTTCCTTGGCATTGCGCGTTCAACACTTGGCGCTGTGCGTTTGCACCAGCGCTGCATGCCTGGAAGTTGGCACTGCACCCTTGCCCGACATCCTCAATGCAATTTCTAAAGGCTCTACATGCTTGGAGCTCGGCACTGCACGCTTGGCCAGAGAAGGATATGGAGTGTTCCAACAACCTGAATCACTTCTAAACTTCTTCAAATAGTTGACACAGTCATCCAAAGCATTTCTAAATTGGTAAGTGCATACCATAACCCATTTTTAAATCTATTTGATCATTCTAAAATGAATTAAAGTTGAGACCTAAGGAAACCATAAATACAAGTTGGTGATCATTTTTTTACCCTTGTTTCATCCTCCTAAAATAAATATTAGTCACAGAAAGGGTAATTACATTGATTTAGGGTTTTAATTCATCTAGTTTGTCCCTACACAAATTCCCTTTCATTAATTCCCTTCATTCACACCCATTCCCTTAATTTTTCAAAGCTAGTCATCTCTTCTGCTTCCCCTCATTCATTTCACTTGCACCCTAGGGTTTTCACAAAACAGAGCTTGAAAGATGTAAGAAGAAGAAGATAGTGGCATGGTTGGTGAGGCACAAATGCCAAGGAGAAATGATCAAAAGGGAGGGAAGATAAAAATATTTGAACCTATCACCACAAAGGATCTCATGGCTTCTCCTCTCACTTTTTTCTTGCTTTAAACATGTGGGCTATTTTGAATTTTGTGAGAGAGTGCAGCAAGTCCAAAATCACCCGTAGTTAACAAGACTATTCATCATCAATTTACATGACAAACAAGTCAATCTTGCCGAGGTGACTTTTGAGATGTCTACGAATGCCATTGCAACTACTATAGGGATACCTAGTGTGGGAGAGAGGTGGTTCAAACAAGAAAACCTTGACATGAGTTATTTTGAACCATACCTCAAACCTAGGTATAAAGATCACAACAAGTCCATCTTCCCTTTTTCTCATCTTCTTGATAGGTATGCACCCATGATGAGGATAATAATGAAAATGGTCACTTGTGAGGGAAGGTTTTCCTACCTCTATTCATACCATATTCATCTTATTATGTATTTCACTAGAGTAAGAATGCTACACATACCATATTATCTTTTCTGTAGTATTGAAAAAATGGCCTACATTGTGCAAAAAAGAGATTACAATCAGAAAATGCAGAGCCTTTTTCATCATTCACTCATCAAGACGGTGGTCATGCATCATCTCCAACAGAAGTACATTCCATGGGATACCTTCATGACCAATTAGGTTTTCACTACCACACCTACTCATCATGAGTAGGATGTTCCTTCATTATCTCATCCTCCCAAATCCATTCCTCCATCAGATCCTGCTGCTCATACATCACCTCCCACTCACATTCATTCACCTCATGTTGATCTTTCCTCATCAACTCTCCAAAACTCTTCACCATCACATCATGATACTAGAGCCTCAAACAGTGAAAGATTTATTGGGACAACTGGCACTAAAATGAATGATATCGAGCCATTTCATTTGACCTATCAGAGAGGCCACAAGCATGTGTTTGATTCACTTGATGTGAAAGGGGCCATGCCTTCTTCATTAGAAAAACAGGTTGATAGGGGAAACGAAAAGGTTACAGAGCATATCATTGTTGAGGAGGAGGATAAACATGAAACTGAGCAGGAGTTTCAGTTGATTGACCTTGATGATGCGGATGATGTCAGAATCACCAATGCATTGATCAGAGGAAAGGAGGCCAAAATTAGTGAGCTTCAAGCTAATCTTGGTAGAGAAAATAACGTAATTAACTTTCTTGAGCTAGAGAATAAGCAGTTGGATACAAAACAAACCATCAGTGAAGTGAAGATAATTAGAGCTTAGAGATAGGTCAGAAAGGCCAAGGATTTTCTAGATGAGACCTTGGGTAGATTTGATGATAGTGATGATGAGGAAGATCAACTTCCTAGACGGAGACCGAAGACCATTGCACTGAAGAGGGCCATAGTCCGAGAAAGGAAAAAGAGGCAGAATTGGAAGAACAACTTACTCCAGGTGAGTTTCTTGCCATAGAGATTGACAGAGATAAATATTATTAGCTTGAGAAGGCCAATTTGCATCTAGAGATCCTGTTAGAGAAGGCAAATATAGACACCAACATTCAGAGGAAGATGGCGAAGCACTATGCCATGAGAAATAGGATTGCAAGGGCCAAGCTCAAACGTGCCCATGAAAAGATTCAGGTTTTGACTGAGTCAAAGGAGAAGGAGAAGCTAAATATTATTTTTGAGGTGTCCCTCAGGGCCTCCAACCCTTGATCAGCAAGAAATTTTCCAATTTTGGCACTTTTGCGCAAATTTTGATTTTTGGGATAGTTTAACATGCATAAATTGTGCTAAACGCACAACGCCACTGGCGCTGTGCTCTTTTTTGGGCCATACAAATGGAAAATGGTTAGCATATTCATGTTCCTAGTGATGAGTACATCAAATTCAAAAATTTTCAGGAGATGTTGAGCAAAATTGGTCCCTCAAAAAGCCAAAAGCCATAAAAAAATCATGTTTCTACTAGTCTTGGGAAAACAAGATTTTGATAGGGCAGATGGACACCATTTTGGAAAGTAAAAGCATATATGGAAAGTAGATAGGACAGGATTTCCAATTAGCTATCATGAGATCAATTTGGACAAGGGGAAGGTCTCCAAAAGTGTCTCACAAAACAGGTCAATTTTGTTGTCTTGGCGCTCCGTGTTTACCAAGGAATTCACAGTTTTACCAGTTTACTCAAATTTTGAAATTTCACCTCTGATTTAATTTTAACTTGGGTAAATGAGAAGTTACCATTGTAATTATCATGTTTTACCTTTTACTTAAGGTATATACATTAGGTAAATCATTACTTTAAAGTCAAATGTATCTATTCTAAAAGTTAGGAATGAGTCACTCTCCTCTTCCTTGTCTCTAGCAGTCAGTTTAGTTTTTGGTGCAACAACTCCCTCACCTCATGGATTCGACCCCTGAGGATGGGATAAAGTTGTTTTCAATTATATAAGGTGTACTTTTTCAGTCGTTTTAATGGTTGGAATAAGTGGAAGAGATTATATTTCTTAAGTAATATTCTGGCTTGGACATTAATGGAAGTTTACACCTATTTTCTTGGGATCCCCGTGGTACGACTTTTACACATTGTTTCTTCTCTACGATTGATTTGTAAGAATGTTTTGTTAATTCATAAGCCATTTCACATCTTAAATATACTTTCTTTCAAGTTTTAAAGACATAATTCATATTTAGTTATGCCCTGTTTTGGGAAATTAAGTATAATATGTTTAATTTCTTCAATTTAAGGAAAATACATTCATATGCTTTCCTTAGATCCTCACCAGTCTTTCCATCTCATTTAATACTCTTTGAATGTGTAAACCTTTTACCTATCTTTCCCCATCAAGAAGAGTGTAATTTCATCCTTTTGGCACTGATTTATCCCCTTGACCTAATTCCAGTTCAGTGAGCCCAACCTTAAATTCAAAATCAAAACCCCTTGTACTCCATAGCTAGCCTAAAATCCTTTCTATCCAGCCCTCTTGGCTATGATTCTATCGATATATCCCTCTTCGATTTGGTAGGGCTAGATACCAAATCCAAATATTGGTTTGAGGTTACCTCATGATTGCCTACTTCAGCCTTAGGATCAATCCCAACGTTAACATTTTGGTGACTCCACTGGGAAGAAAAGAGTAATATTAGATCAACCTCAGTAATAAGCTTTCATTGAAATTATTTAAATTGTGGATGATAAGTTTTAGAGTTTATTCAAAGGTTGAATTGAAAAATTTGTAAAGTGCATATTGGTTTTTGAAATTGGACATATTGGCTTCCCAAAGATACACCAAATCCAATCTAATCAAGATACTCTCGTGACGAATAACTCGAGCATTGAAGAAAAATCAAAACGTGGCCCAGAACTCTACTACTTCGATTTCGTCAACCAGAAAGAAGTCCCATTCCCAGAGCTAATTCATTTCCCGAAGGGTTAGAAAATTTGCAAGATATTGAGTTAGATGTAAATTTTGAGCATAGCCTATTCCGAAGTAAATATTTGAGTTGGATTGACAAGACAGTTGTTGATTCCTCCATTTCCTTCTATAGTCCTGTTGAAGATCAATTTTCACACCCTCAATTAGGGTTTCAGTCAAAGTCTCAATCAGAAACTCAATTTTTACAATCTCTTAAAGATTTGGAGAATTATTCTTCACAAGTGAGTACTTGGCTGGAAAGCAGACCTTAGATCTCATCTTCTTCTTCCATCATTTCATCTAATGTTACTCAAAATATCCCTCTTCCCCCTCCTTCTTCCTCATCAGCTGTTCACACAACTCAGTCAGGGACAAGTCTTCCTTTGATCACATCAGGCATCCAAATCCCTTTTATCCCTGTTATTCCTGTTGTTCATCCTCCACCTCCACCTCCAGTCATGGATGCAAGATATGCCCCCCTTATTCTCCCTTATAATCTGGGTCAGATGCCCGCAGATTATCAAACAAAAATCCTTTTTTTTATGAAACTTAGTCTATAACATCTCAAAAGCACGTAGATAAGATGAATGAATTTTTTCATTTTCATGAAATTGATATAGAAGATGTAAAGATGAGCCTATTTTCACAAATCCTCAAAGGAGGAGTCAGAAAATGATTCAGAGCTCTACTGACAACCACTATTGATACTTTATCAGTTTTTCATAATCAATTTGTAGAAAGATGGGAACAAAAGAAGATTCCTCTTCAAATCTTGTACGAATACGAGAATATGAAAAGGAATGTTGGTGAGTCTGTTCAAGATTATTGTGTGAGATTTAATGCAGTGTACAATGCCATTCCTGCACATATGAAACCACTAGAGGGTATGGTTTTGGTTAATTTCCCAGATGGATTTGATGCTGATATGGAATATCGGTTGCGTGAACATGATCCTACAGCTTTAACAGACATGTAGAAAAATGATGTAAGTGTGGAATCGAATTTTTTGGCTAAGAGAGCAAGGACGAGATCGGAAAAGAGGGTGACTATCAAAGAAGAGACTTATACTTCTGATGCAAAGATGGATTAATTACTCCGAAATTTGGAGAGAATGGTTTATAAACTATCCATCTCAGATAGATCTGAACCACAAATTTGAAATCCAAATTTCATAGGACATCAACAGTTGAGTATCAAGCAAAGAGAGCAGAAATCACCTGACCAAACAACACAACAACAACAACAGATTAGAACCCCATTACAGCAGAATTATGTTCAAGCAGAGGAAGAAGAAGATGAAGATCCGGTGATTGAAAAAATAATTTCTTTACAGCAGATGGATTACTTATGTACTTAACTGAAGATGATGAGTATACGGAAAATCTCGATTTTCCAAAAGATGAAGACTATATCTTGTCAAATGATGATGATTTAGAGGTTGAATAAGATGATTACTAGTGTGGATATATGAATGCTTTGAGTGCACAACAAAAACAATATTCTTTGAGGAGCATATATGTACCTATTAATCCTATTCAGAAAAGGAAAGAATCCCAATCAAAGAATGATCTTCAGAAAAAGGTAAAGAACCAGCAGATCAGAATCATAGCAACAACAACCAAGCATCAACAAGCTTAATAAATAAAGAGAAAGATACTCAGAAGAAGGAAATTATGACAAGAGATATGAATCTTAGAAGAGATACTGCTGTCAAATAGGTAGATAAAGTCACAACCTCTAATTTAGAAAATGAAATAAATAAATTGAAAGTTTCCATTCCTTTAACAGAGTTAGTAAAGAATAATCATTACAGAGATCAGTTTTCTAGAATGTTGCTAGCTGATCCTTTATCCGATATGGTTAATATTGAAGATGACCATCCCGAGCTCATTTTTGGTCCAGCTATAGATGGTAAATTAGGAGAGAGTGAAGTTCCTCCTTTTTATTTGAGCCTTAGACTGCATGAGTACATACTTCACAATACTATGCTTGATTTCGGTGCCTCTCACAATTCGATGCCTAAGGCTATTATGGAAAATTTAGGCATGGATATCACCCGATGTTATCATTATTTGTAATCATTTAATTTTGGTAGAGTTCATTGCATTGGTCTCATTAAAGATTTAGTGGTTTCCTTAGATTAGTTTCCAGCTAAGAATATTTTGATGGATGTGGTGGTGGCTGATATACCACCTCGGTTCAGAATCCTACTGTCTAGGTCATGGGGAGCCAAACTCAAAGGTACTTTAGAACTTGATTTCTCTTATGCTACTATTCCTGTTTTTGGGCAATTGAGGAAATTATATCGGGAAAAGAAAATGAAGTATATGATAACTAGTAAGGAGAAACCAATCAATCATTCGATACAGGTTGTACATACAAATATTGAATCTTTTATTTTTTATAATGATGGTGGTTTGAATGATGTAAATAATAATATAGTGATAACAGAAGATATTCCAGAAGTTTCCGAAAGTTTTAGAGCAGTTTTGGATAAATAAAAATAAGTGGTGACTTCAGAAGTGATGACCTATGAAGTGGTGATTTCTTCTGAGCACCCTCCCGAAGAGTAGAAAATCAGTCCAAAACAGAAAAATGAGGTGATTATCCCAAGTAAAACAGAACCAAAAGTTGAGTTTCAACATCTAGAAGATAAAAAAGGCTTATGGAACATGGATTTTGATGGTGCACCAGGTAAAGAAGGTGCAGGTATTGGTATTTGGATCCGAAGTCCAGTTGGTAAGTTAGGTGGAATTCCATCTATTGTTAGAGAATGCTCTTATAAATTAGCTTTTGACTATTCTAATAATGAAACAGAGTATGAAGCCTTGATTACAAGTCTTAAAATTTTGAAGAAGCTTGGTGCGAAAAGAATTTCTGTTTATGGTGATTATGAGCTTGTCATAAAGTAGGTAAAAGGAGAGTATAAAGCAAAGCATCCATAGATGAAAGCTTATTGAAATGCAGTTTTGGATGTCTTAAATTTTTTTCCTGAGTATACATTAACAACAGTACCAAGAGCTCAGAACATTATTGCAGATTCTCTTGCTACAATAGAAAGTAATCTTAAAATCCCAATGAACTCCAGTAATAAATTTGAAATTCATATCAAACATAGACCTACTATTTCAGATAATTTAAGGTACTGGCAAGTTTTTTGGGATGAAAAAGAAATAAATAGTTTTTTGTAGAATTAAGGAAAATTCAAAGATGCTTATATTGATGATGTTTGTGATGTTGATGATAAAGAGATAGAAGCTCGTCAGATGAATGTTTTTCAGCTGAAAGATAATGTTATCCATAGAGGTCTGATACCTTTAGAAGATCTGTTTGATCAGGATGATGTGGCCAGGAAACAAAAATTGAATCCTACAGAAAAGGGTGTGGAAGATGTGAACCTTGGAACAACAGAAAAGCCCAAGTTGGTTAAGTTGTCCAAGACATTGTCTCCTGAGGCGAAAGATAAATATACTAAATTATTGTATGATTTTTCTGATATTTTTGCATGGGATTATGCAGATTTGAAGGTGTATGATAAGAATATTATTCAGCACACAATTCCCATCAAACCGGATCAAAGACCCTTCAGGCAGAAGTTGAGAAGGATAAACCCAAGGTTGTTTCCATCCATCAAAAAAGAGGTAAACAGATTGTATAAATCAGGTATCATTGTGCCAATTAGGTTTTCTGATTGGTTTCAAATTTGGTGTCAGTAAGGAAAAAGACCGGAGAGATGAGGTTATGCATAGATTTCCGGAATTTGAATAAAGTATCTTTAAAGGATAATTACCCCCTTCCAAAGATGGATCATGATCTACAAAAGGTAGTTGGAGCATCACAGATGTCACTACTTGACGATTATTCAGGTTATAATCAGATTTTGGTACATCAAGAAGATCAAGGTAAGACTGCTTTCACAAAACCTTGGGGAACTTTTCAGCATGTTAAAATGCCATTCGGACTCAAGAATGCAGGGGCTACTTTTCAGCAGGCGATGGATATATCCTTTTCTAATGAGAAGGATGTTTTCTTAGTAGTGTATCTTAATGATTTGAAAGTGTTTTCTGGTTCTGATGATCAACATTTGTATCATTTGAGAATTGTTTTTCAGAAATGTAGAGAGTTCGATATTTCTTTAAATCTGAAGAAGAGTATTTTTGCCTTGGAGCAAGGTAAACTACTTGGTCATATAATTTCCAAATATGGCATTCGCATTGATCCTTCTAAAGTAGAAGCCATTCATAAGATAAAATTTCCACGGAACAAAAAAAAGATTCAGGCTTTCAATGGTAAGATGAACTTCTTACGTAGATTTGTCCCTAATTTAGTTGGGAATTTGAGAGAAATGACTAATATGTTGTAGAAGGAAAGAAGTTTAAAATGGACCATGAATGCTATGAAGTCATTCAACTTGGTAAATATTACTTTGAGCACAACCCCAGTTTTGGTTAGTCCAGATTATACTAGTGATTTCAATATATTTTCATTAGAATTCGAGCATACTTTGGCTGCAGTTTTGATGCAAAAGAGAGATCAATTAGAACAACCCATTTATTTCTTTAGTCGAGCCAATCGAGATGCCACCCTTCGCTATAACATTATTGAGAAACAAGCTTTAGCCCTAATCAAAGCTTTGAAATATTTCTGGATTTATATTCTACATTCACATACTATTGCCTATGTTCCAAATGTAGTGGTGAAAAATATTATCACACAAACTGATCCTGAATGTCGGAGAGGTATGTGGATAGTAGCTATGCTAGAGTATGATATTGAGATAAGGCCTACCAAATTGATCAAGGGATAGGGCTTAGCCAAGCTGATGGCTGAATCCAATTTTCATGCTCTATACATAAATGTTATTACAACAATGTCAGATGATGAAGAAGATGGTGCTATAATACATGTATCTGAAATGTTTCTTACTTCACCATGGTATTCTGATATAGTATATGTTCTTCAACACTTAAGTCCTCCACCCAGAGTGTCAAAAAGTCAGGGTAGGTCTTTGAAATTGAAGTCTGCTAAATACTGCATTATAGGAAGTGCCCTTTATTGGAAAGATCTAGGAGGTGTTCTTTTGAATTATCTGGTTGAAGATGAAGCTAAACAGATAATGGATGAATTTCATAGGGGAGATTGTGGAGGTCATTTGTTTTGGAAATCAAAAGTTAAAAAAGTGTTGACAGCAGGGTATTATTGGCCAACTTTATTTTCTGATTTATACAAAACAATCACAAATTGTCATGAATGTCAGGTTTTTTAGGGAAAAAGGAAACTCCTTCGTCTTCCGCTGAAACCTATTGTAGTAAATGCTCCTTTTCAACAGTGGGGACTTGATTTTATTGGGGAAATTCATCCCACCTCATCAAGACAACATATATGGTTTGTAATAGCTAATGACTACTTCACAAAGTGGATTGAGGCTATTCCTATAAGGCAAGCTACGGACACAGTAATCATTCAGTTTTTAGAATCCAATATTCTGTCTCGTTTTGTTTGTCCTCACAATACTATTACAGATAATGCTGCACCATTTAAGTCAAAGAAGATGGTTGAGTTTTTTGACAATTATAATATCATATTAGGTCATTCCGCCACATATTATCCAGAGGGCAATGGATTATCTGAGTCCTCTAACAAATCTTTAGTGAATATCATCAAGAAAATGTTAGAGGAGAACAAGAAAAATTGGCACAAGAAGCTTACCAATTCTTTGTGGGCAGACCGAGTGAGCACAAAGAAGTTAATAGGTATGTAACCTTTTGAACTGGTTTATGGTATAGATACAGTGTTTCCTACATCACTTGCAGTTCCAGTTATGAGATTATTGTAGGAGACAGATAGTGAAGAAGATGATATGAAACGTCGAATCAATCAAATGATTCACCTTTAGCAAACAAGAGAGGAATTTTCTCAGACTACCTCTAAGCTTCAGGAGATAATTAAGAAGATTTATGATCGGAAAACCAACAAAGATAAATTTCAGTTGGAAGATGAAGTGCTGAGATGGGATGCAAGAAATGAAGATAAAGGTAAACACAAGAAGTTTGAAAATATTTGGAAGGGACCCTACTAGATCTTGGCTTATCAAGGACAAAATGCCTATTTTATTCAGGAGATGAATGGAGATGAATGTTCAGGAGGACCAGTCAATGGTAGGCTTCTGAAACATTATTATTTCTGATGCAGTTTTTTAGATCACTTTCATTGTACATACCAATTTATATTTCATGCAAAGTTTGGGGCAGAAGATCATCTAGGCTTGGGGCCTGAAGTGAAGGCTATAAAGCTTGTTGATTTTATGTTGTTTTTAGAGTTTTTTGAGTCATTTTTGAGTTAGCGTCAGAGTCAGTTATTGACTCATTTTAAATGGTTTTTGAGTCAGTTTTAGTTATCTGAAGTCTTTTGCATTGTTTTAATGTATTTACCGAATGGTTAGGCACTAGGTCTATGGTGTTCTTGACACCTCCAAGGGGATTCCATCCCCAATAAGGCCAATGTTAGTGTCAATATTGGTATACTTCCACCAGGGATCAAAACACATTTGCATGTGCATCTTAGGTGTCTCATACCGATTAATTGTTTTATTATTCCGTTAGGTCATGACATAAATTTGCTCCACTGGTGGTTGTCATTGTCAAATAAACCTTCCCTCCCTTCAAAATCATATTGTTGACTCATTCCCATTTCCATTGAGCATAAAAACTTATGAAAATGCTCTGTTTTCACTTGCATGTTTTTAAGTCAAAATTGCATTCAAAATTAGATCAAAATATTTCTCACTAGGTCACTAAGTTTTCTGCATTTTTCAAGGCCTTCCTTCATTCCAATGAGGTCAGCACACATATGAGGGATTGAACAAATATTATCATCATGGTTTCATTATATTTCAAAAGGTTGTATTTTTAAATTTCAGGACTTTTTTTATCAAAATTGTCCATTTTGATAAAAAGTCATTTATGTAATTTATTTTATTTTTAAAATGTAATTTTATGCTACTGTATGTAATAATTAATCCCAAAGATATCAAACAGAATATGTCAAGCCTCAGTGAGAAAAAGAAAAGCTAGTTCCAGGTTGATCTAACCTGCAAATGAAAAAGTGTCAAAGAGTATCAGTGAGAAAAGAAAGAAGACTCCAAAAACATTAGAAAGCGGGTTTATAAAGTTAAATCAAATTTCACTTGCTTATAAAATACCGCAAAATACTTCAAAAGAATCATTGTTGCCTCAAAAAAACACCGAAAGCATTCAAAAAAGGAATAATATGTGAGTTTTTAAGCGAATTTGGGTTAAGTTTCCTTGGCGCTATGTGTTTAGCACTTGGTGCTATGCGTTTGCACCGGTACTACGTGCCTGGAAGTTGGCACTCCGCCCTTGCCCGACATCCTGAATGCAATTTCTAAAGGCACTACGTGCCTGGAGCTTGGCGCTGCACGCTTGCAAAGGCGTTGCGTGCTTGCTAGTGGTGCTACGCGGTTGGCCAGAGAAGGCTGTGGAGTGTTCCAACAACATAAATCACTTTTAAACTTCTTCAAATATTTACCAAATTCATCCAAAGAATTTCTAAAGTGGTAAGTGCATACCATAACCCATTTTTAAATCTATTTTATCATTCTAAAATGAATTAAAGTGGAAACCTAAGGAAATCCTAAATACAAGTTGGTGATCACTGTTTTACCCTTATTTCATCCTCCTAAAAGAAATATCAGTCACAAAAAGGGTAATTACATTGATTTAGGGTTTTAATTCATCTATTTTGTCCCTACACATATTCCCTTTCATTCATTCCCTTCATTCACACTCATTCCCTTCACTCACACTCATTCCCTTCATTTTTCAAGGCTAGTCACCTCATCTCCTTCCCCTCATTAATTTAACTTGCACCCTATGGTTTTCACAAAACAGAGCTTGAAAGATGTAAGAAGAAGAAGATATTGGTATGGTTGGTGAGGCACAAATGCCAAGGAGAAATGATCACAAGGGAGGGAAGATAAACATATTTGAACCTATCACCACAAAGCAACTCATGGCTTCCCCTCTCACTGTTTCTTGCTTTAAACATGTGGGTTGTTTTGAATTTTGTGAGAGAATGCAACAAGTCCAAAATCACCCGGAGTTAACAAGAATATTCATCATCAATTTACATGACAAAAAATTCAATCTTGCTGGGGTGACTTTTGAGATGTCTACCAATGCCATTGCAACTGCTACAGGGGTACCTAGTGTGGGAGAGAGGTGGTTCAAACAAGCAAAGCTGGACATGAGTTATTTTTAACCATAACTCAAACCTAGGTATAAATATCACAACAAGTCCATCTTCCCTTTTTCTCATATTCTTGATAGGTATGCGCCCATGATGAGGATAATAATGAAATATTTCACTTTTGAGGGAAGGTTTTCCTGCCTCTATTCATACCATATCTGTCTTCTTATGCATTTCACTAGAGTAAGAATGATACACATACCATATTATCTTTTCCATAATATTGAAAAAATGGCCTACATTGTGCAAAAGAGAGATTACAATCAACAAATGCAAAGCCTTTTTTATCATTCACTCATCAAGATGGTGGTCATGCATCAGCTCCAGTAGAAGAACATTCCATGGGATATTTTCATTACTAATGAGGTTTTCACTACTGCACCTATTCATCATGAGCAGGATGTTCCTTCATTATCTCATCCTCCTGAATCCATTCCTCCATCACATCCCACTACTCATACATCAACTCCCACTCACATTCATTCACCTCATGTTGATATTTCCTCACCACCTTTCCACAACTCTTCACCATCACATCATGACACTAGAGCCTCAAACAGTGAAAGAGATATTGGGACAGCTGGCACTAAAATGAATGATATCGAGCCATTTTCTTTGACCTATCAGAGAGGCCACATGCATGTGTTTTCTTCACTTGATGTGAAAGGGGCCATGCCTTCTTCATCAACAAAAAATGTTGATAACGTCAAGGAAAATGTTACAGAGCATATCACTGTTGAGGAGGAGGACAAACATGAAACTGAGCGGGAGTTTCAGTTGATTGAACTTGATGATTAGGATGAGGTCAGAATCACCAATGCATTGATCAGAGGCAAGGAGGCCAAAATTAGTGAGCTTCAAGCTAATATTGGTAGAGAAAAGAACATAATTAACTTTCTTGAGCTAGAGAATCAACAATTGGAGACAAAACAGACCATCAGTGAAGTCAAGATGATCAGAGCTCAGAGAGAGGCTAGAAAGGCCAAGGCTTTGCTGGATGAGACCTTGGGCAGATTTGATGATAGTGATCATGAGGAAGATCAACTTCCTAGACAGAGACCGAAGACCATTGGACTGACGAGGTTCTTAGTCCGAGAAAGGCAGAAAGAGGCATAATTGGCAGAACAACTTACTCCAAGTGATTTTATTTCCATAGAGATTGACAAAGATAGAGATTCTTGGCTTGAGAGGGCCAATTTTCATCTAGAGAGCCTGTTAGATAAGGTAAATAGAGATACAGATATTCAGAGGAAGACGGTGAAGCACTATGCCATGAGAAATAGGATTGCAAGGGCCAAGCTCAAACGTGCCCATGCAAAGATTCGGGGTTTGACCAAGTCAAAGGAGAAGGAGAAGCTAAAAATTCTTGTTGAGGTTTTCCTCAGGGCCTCAAACCCTTTATCATCAACTAAATTTCCAATTTTGGCACTTTTGTGTAAATTTTGATTTTTGGGACAGTTTAGCATGTAGAAATTGTGCTAAACGCGCAACGCCACTGGCGCTATGCTGTTTTTTCAGCCATACAAATGGAAAATGGTCAGCATATTCATGTTCCTAGTGATGATTACATCAACCTCAGAAAGTTTTAGGAGATTTGGAGCAAACTTGGTCCCTCAAAAAGGCCAAAAACCATCACAAAATCATGTTTCTGCCCTCTTTTTGGCCTTGGTGCTGTGGGTTTACCAGTCTTGGTAAAACAAGGTTTTGACAGGGCATAATAGATAGAACAGGCTTTCCAATGAGATACCATGAGCTCAATTTGGACAAGGGGAAGGCCTCCAAATTTGGCTCACAAAACAGGTCAATTTTGTTGTCTTGGCACTGCGCGTTTACCAAGGAATTCATAGTTTTACCAGTTTACTCAAATTTTGAAATTTCACCTCTAATTTAATTTTCACTTTGGTAAATGAGAAGTTACCATTGTAATTATCATGTTTTACCTCTTACCTAAGGTATATACATTAGGAAAATCAATAGTTTGAAGTCAAATGTATCTGTTCTAAGAGTTAGGAATGAGTCACTCTCCTCTTCCTAGTCTCTAGTAGTCAGTTCAGTTTTTGTTGCAACAACTCCCTCACATCATGGATTCGACCCCTCAGGATGGGAGGAAGTTGTTTTGAAGTCTATAAGGTGTAATTTTTAAATCTTTGTAATGGTTGGCATCAGTGGAAGAGATTATATTGCTCGAGTAACATTCTGGCTTGGACATTAATGGAAGTTTACAACTATTTTCTTGGGATCCCTGTGGTACGAATCTTACACATTGTTTCTTCTCTATGATCAATTTGTAAGAATTTTTTGTTAATTAATAATCCATTTCACGTCTTAAATATACTTTATTTCAAGTTTGAAATACATAATTCATATTTAGTTATGCTCTATTTTGGGAAATTAAGTATAATGTGTTTAATTTCTTCAGTTTAAGGAAAATAGATTCATATGATTTCCTTAGCTCCTCACCAGTATTTCCATATCATTTAATAATCTTTGAATGTGTAAACCTTTTACCTACCTTGCCCCATCAATAAGACTGTAATTTCATCCTTTTGGCCCTGATCTATCCCCTTGACCTAATTCCAGTTCAGTGAGACCAACCATAAATTCAAAATCAAAACCCCTTGTACTCCCTAGCTAGCTAAAATCCTTTCTATCCAACCCTCTTGGCTGTGATTCTATCGAGAGATCCCTCTGCAATTTGGTAGGGCTAGATACCAAATCCAAAGATTGGTTTGATGTTACCTCAGGATTGCGTACTTTAGCCTTAGGATCAATCCGAGCGTTAACAAAAGAAATAAGGAAGTTGTTGCAGAGGTTTGAAGCTCAAGGAGAAAGCCATGAGACTTCTACATTCAGCTCGTTTTTTCTTTCAAAAAGTTCCAAAAATTTTCAATCAGTGGTCAAGTAAGAGTCAAGTCATCTTTTCTAGTCAAAATTATTTCTAGATTTAGTTCATCATTTCAAGTTTGTCAAAGTTTTTTCAATCTCCAATTTTGACTCCATTGCCCAATGGTAAGGCTACTTGGTCTACAGTGTTATTGACACCTCCTAAAGGAGCTTCCATCTCTAGCTGGAGCCAATGTTAGTGTCAATATTCCAGTGACCAAAAATACTCTTTCAGTTGTTTTCCTAGAAGTCATAGGTCAAAATTTTTAGTTTTTCAAACAAGTTTTCAAAATAATTTTTGTCACTGAAGGAGTCTAGGTCAAATTTTATGCTCCCTCATATTATCCATGGCCATCATCACTTTCAAAGTCATTTCATTCATTATCATTTATAATTTTAGGGTCACTTCACTCCACCTCATCTAGGTCTACTGTCCAGGTGTCATCATTTGCCTTTGTAAACAGTTTAATTTGTCATCAAAACAAGGTAATCATCCCTCATTTGACTCAGAAACCTTTAAAATGGATCTAGCATAATTGGGAAGTAAAGTAAGACATGTTGTCTTATTCTAAAATGTGTTTAAATGTCAAAAAGTTTCAAAAGGCAGAATTGTCTTATTGTTTCACTATAGGAAAAAAAGGTCATTTCAAGGTTATAAAAGACAAAAGAAAGTTTATCCAAACTCAATATTTCCTTTATTGTGTGGTAGAGCTCCTCTTTTACCTCATTTTCACTCCTCATATGGTCAAAATTTTGAAACCAAGGCGAAGAAATTCTCCCAGAACACCTTGCTACACTTATGGCTGCCTTTCTTACGCTTCTGTAGCCTCCTGCTACGCTTTCAAAGGATGTTCTTACATTTCTAGGCATTTTTTTTGGGTTTCTATAGCCTCCTACTACGTTTCTATTGGATAGTTGTTATGTTTCTGGGTAGTTGTTATGCTTTCAGACCCTGTTGTTATGCTTCTGTATCATTTTGGTACACTTTCAGAAAAGTTTTTATGCTTTTGTTGATTGGTGTTATGCTTTTGGAAAGGAGGGAAAACTTAGGTTTCTAGATCCTAATCCATTCAAACAAGCCAAAGGCTTGTGGGAATTACTCCTTGGACCTCTCATAATAGTAAGCCATCACTCTTATAGCCTCCCTTGGTCAAATTATTAAGTTTGTTCAAGATTTTCAGCTCACTCCATATTTCACTATATCATCACTTCTTCATGTCATTGAGAGTTTATAGTGAGATAAACCCTAACCCTACCATCTAAAACTACCCTACACCTCCAATATACCTCATACTCCCTTACTCCCATCTCTACACCATTCATCCATTTCCTCCCTAACAATCATTTTCATGAAACCCTAATTTTTAGCTAATTTTCACAATGTTAAATTTGGGAATTTCCTATGTCTCCTTGATTTGACCACCTTCCTCATATCTATTTCACATGATTTTACTCACAACATGGAGCTAACATGCAACCCTATCTACTGATTTTTTTGTAGAATTTTCCCTAGCTCCATATCCATTCATCTCACCCTCTAGCCTACCTCATCCCTACACTCTATTTTTCCCAAATTTCACTACACATACCCATCCCATCAACACATTAGGAAGCCATCCTTTTAGTGATAAAAAAAGATGGAGTGTGAGAAGAATAATTTCTAAGGGAGGGAACCACTCCGAAAGTTAGCAAGAAAAGGAGTCACTCCTTGACTGCAAAAGGAGTAAGCCTTACACATTATAGTTCATTTCAAATTTAAAGGTTTTAGGTGGTGGGATGGCTTATTATAGAGATTGAAATTTTTTTTCTCTTTTATACTTTCATGCATTTGCCAAGTTGTGGCAAGTATAAATTGTATGGATAAATTGGAAGTATAGGGAGCAGATTATAACAAATGAAAGGAGATAGATAGTTGGTACTTACTCTAAGAAATATGCATATCCTAAATCAGCCACACATCTACAATAGTGGCTCTTTACATAAAATTTGTTTTATGTAAAGTAAACAACATTTAGAAAGTAGCATACATGTATAAATAATTTCATAAATCCTTATGAAACCTTAACTAACATTCTCTACAACATACATATGATTTGCAAAAGACTAGACAGTTGATAACTAACTATTAGATACTCTAATAATTCTCCTCCTCATACTTTACTAATTGTTGCAACTCATAAATTAGAAGAAATAAAAAATGAGAGAAACACACTATACATTAGATAGTCCTTGAATCACAAAATCCTCCAGCATGAAGTGCAAAAAGGAGTTTTCTTTATTATATTAAGTCTTCAGATGGACCAACATCCAAACCAAAAATGGTATTTACAAATGGTATATAGAGAGAGAGAGGCACCAACTCCATCTCTCCTAAAAATAAGGAACCACTATTCCTAACATTACATAGGTGTTATAGGACATTAAAGCTATATCCCATTGAAATCTAACTGAAAGGACAGATGTAGGTGAGAAAAGAGAAGACAAGCTTTTGGGACTTAATCACGTAGTGCATCGTGATAATTTTAAGAACCCCTAAATTTATATATATAAAAAATAGGCGAATCCCCATGATACATAGGAAAAATGGAAGGCGATTTTATTAATAATATAATATGTATATATAATTTTTTGGCGAATCTCTCACGAGATTATATTATCCTGTAAAATCATGGCGAATCACTAGTACAAATGGCGAATCACTACTACAAAATGTTGAATCGTTGTCTAGTGGAGTTAGGAGTGTTGGTTCCAATGAAGATATGGTAATTGAACCAGGAGTAGAAGGAAGAGAACCACCGAGACCAAGCATGGCACATGGTGACTCGTGAGGGAAGTAGTTCTCATGTAGTTTGGAAAACACGTTCTTCTAGTTCTGCTAAGTGTAGTGTTGTTTGTCATGCTACTACTAGCACTGATATTGAGGTTGGAGAGGAGTTTGAGGAAAGGTAGCAGTGGTGGAGAATTACAAAGAGTACCCTATGATGGGCTCCATTTTTCCCTTTGGTATTTGTGCCTGCGAGACCTTCTATCCATTGAACCAACAATTAGTCGTTCAACCAACAATCAACTTGACTGAGTTGATTAGGTACGAGTCAACTTAGACTAATCTTCAAAACTATGCTTTGCACTATCCCATATTTATCACACTAATGCTACACAACATTGTGCATTTGCACCTAACTCTCAATAATTCTTTTCCAAGAAAATTCTATAATAAGAAAAATATTTTACTATATTCTAAAAGGTGAAGATGTCGAAATCATGCCACAAAGTGAAAGGAAATAAAATATCTTTCCTCAAACCACCAAATATATAAAGAAAACAATAATGATTATAATAATAGAACTGGATCTATCGATATATGCATGATATGAGAACCATAAGCATTCAAGAGACTAATTTCAAACTCAACAAAATCCTCTAAACAAGCAACAAACAAACCACTAAAATTTTCAAAGATATCAAGGCTAGATATTAACACAATTTCATGTACTTGAATAAGCCCATTGTTGCTTAGCGTTAGACTTCTTAAATTAGTTCTTTATCATTTAATACTATGACACTATCTATGTGAAAAGAAATAGGTCCCAACTTCATCAAATCTGATTTCATTTCCAATCAAAGATCAAAAATAGCTTCGTTTCCAATACCAATATAAAATCACACATTTTCCAAATATCAATAATTATTTTCCAAGAAAATATACAACTCGAAACTCAGCAAAATTCCCCAAACACAAGCAACATATATACCATTAAAATTTTCTAAGATGTCAAAGCTAGACATCAAGGTAGTTTCATGTACTTGAATGAGCCCATTGATGCTTTGCATTAGTCTTGTTATATTAGTTATTTATCATTTAATACTAGTCAAACGCTATCTATGTGAAAA
>JAXQQM020090418.1:0-36407 GCA_034641835.2 Pinus albicaulis
TGTACACTATTACCATTTTTTGCAAAAAAAATAGGATTCTTCTCATAAAATATCAAATTCTAAACATTACAAATAAAACGGATTAATAGATCTAAAAAATGAGCTTTGTTTGCAAGCATAACTTAAAGATCCTCAACAATATCAACTAATACATGTGCGACATCATCTAGAACAACATTGATGGCTTCTTCCGCAACATTTTCTACTTCATTTTGGTCATTGTCATCTTTTAATGGGTCTTTCATGTCCGCAAATCTTCCAAAGTGTCCCTTTCCAATCATTCCATATAATGGTAATTGAGGTTCCTTTTCTTTTTTTGCCACACATGATTCATTAAAATTCCATTTCCTCAAACCAACTTCTTGCTTCGCATCTGGAAGGAATTCAAGAGCATTAATTCTTTGTTGAATAAATTTGCATTGCACTGGGTCTTTCTCAATGGCAATGCAATTTCTTCCTTTTGGTAGGCAACATGCTAGTGTTGTAACTAATCATCAAGTACAAAAGAAATAAGTAAGAAAATTAGTATAAAGACATAAAAAGTAAAAAATAAAATAATTAAATTTAAATTTGTATAATAAAACTTACCTGAAGCTGAAAATAGATCAAAAACCCAATCTCCTTCATTTCACGATGTTGCCCAGCCTGCCTCTGGCCCCTGGCTGGGCAGAGGGAAATTTTGAGAATCGCCCTCTGCACAGCCGGGGGCCAGAGGCAGGATGGGCAGCCCTCGACGACGCCACCCAGTCGGCCTCCGCCCAGCTAGGGGTGATTCTCAAAATCGCCCTCCGCCCAGTCGGGGGTGATTCTTCGAAACGTCATCTGCCCAGCCGGGAGCGATTCTCAGAATCACCCTCCACCCAGCCGGGGGTGATTCTCGGAATCACCCCTACCCTGTCGGGGGCCGGAGGTAGGCTGGGCGGCATTGTCGGGGGCCGGAGGTAGGCTGGGCGGCATTGTCGAGGGCTTCCCACCCTACCTCCGGCCCCTGGTTGGGTGGAGGCAGGCTAGACAGCCCTCGATAGCGCCACCTAGCTGGCCTTCGACCCTCGGCTAAGCGGAGCGAGATTCTCGGAATCACCCTCCACCTGGCTGGGGGCTGGAGGCCGGATGAGTAACACCATCCAGGGCTGCTCAGCTTTCCTCTGGTCCCTGGCTTGGCGGAGGGTGATTCCGAGAATCTCCCTCAACCCAGCCGTAAGTCGGAGGTAGGCGAGGAAACCCTCGACCGCACCGCCCGACCTACCTCTGGCCCTTAGCTGGGTCGAGGGCGATTCTGAAAATCACCCCCAGCTGGGCGGATGGAAATTCCGAGAATCACCCCCAGTTGGTTAGAGGGAGATTCCGAGAATCACCCCTAGCTTGGGGGAGGGCGATTCGGAGAATCACCCCGAGTTAGGTGGAGCGAAATTCTAAGAATCACCCCCTGTTGGGCGAAGGGAAATTCCGAGAATCACCCTTCACTCTGCTAGGGATGATTCTTAGAATCACCCTCTGCCTAGCTAGGGACCAGAGGCAGGTCAGGCAGTGCCGTGGAGGGCTGCCCAGCCTACCTCCGGCCCCGGCTGGGTGGAGGGCGATTCCAAGAATCACCCTCGGCTGGGCGGAGGGTGATTCTCATAATCGCCCTCCACCCAGCTAAGGGAGATTCTTGGAATCACCCTCCACCCAACCGAGGGTGATTATCGAAATCGCCCTTTGCTCGGCTAGGGGTGATTCTCAGAATCACCCTCTGCCCAGCCGGGGGTGATTCTTAGAATCGCCCTCTGCCCAGCCGGGGGTGATTCTTGAAATCACCCTCTACCCAATCAGGGGATATTCTTGGAATAACCCTCCACCCAGTCGGGGCCTAGAGGCAGGCTAGGCGGCACCATCGAGGACTACCCAGCTTGCCTCCGACCCGCATTTGGGTGGAGGGAGATTCTCAAAATTTCCCTCATCCTAGCCAGGGGCCAGAGCGAGGCTGGGAAACTCTCGACGGTGCCTCCCAACCGGTCTCCGGTCCCTTGCCAGGTGGAGGGTGATTCTGAGAATCTCTCTTTGCCCAGTCAAGGGCCAGAAAGCAGCCAAGTGGCACCATCAAGGACTACCTAGCCTGCCTCTGCCTTGCCTCCACTGTGCAGCCCTCAACGGTGCCGATCTTCTTGCCTCCGGCCCTTGGCTGGGCGGAGCACGATTCTGAGAATCACCCCCAGTTAGGTAGAGGGAGATTCCGAGAATCACCCCTACTTGGGCGGAGGGCGATTCCGAGAATCATCCCTGGCTGGGGGGAGGGTGATTCCGAGAATTAGCCCCAGCTGGGCAGAGGGAAATTCTGAGAATCACCATCGGCTGGGCAGAGGGAGATTTCGAGAATCACCCTTAGCTAGGGGGAGGGTGATTCCGAGAATCACCCCCAATTAGGCGGAAGGCGATTCGAAGAATGACCCCCGACTGAGCGGAGGGCGATTTGGAGAATGACCCCTGGTGGGGCGGAGAGCGATTCCGAGAATCATCCTCCTCCCAGCGTGGGGTAATTCTCGGAATCGTCCTCCACCCAGCTGGGGGCCAAAGGTAGGCCGGGTGGCGCTTTCGAGAGTTGCCTAGCTTACCTCCAGTCCCCAGCAGGTGGAAAATTAATTTTTATTTTATTTTATTTTATTCAAACACAAACTATTTAAAAAATTTAATTTTTTTGAACAAAAACTATTATAATTAAAAAAAATAAAATTATTGTTTAATATAAAAAAAAAAACTATTCAATTAAAATTTTAAAATATAAAAAAACAATAAAAACAAATTAAAAAATATGTTTTAAAAAACAAACAAACGAATATAAATTTTTTCTATTTTTTAATTTTAACTTTTTTTTTAAACTAAAAAAATTGTTATTTAAAATATAAAAAAACAATAAAAAAAAAAATTAGATATGTTTTAAAATATAAGCAAACATTTTTAAGAAGATTTTAATTTTTAATTTTTATTTTCTTAAAAGTAAAAACATTATAATTTAAAATATAGAAAAACAATAAAAAAAAAATTAAAAATATGTTTTTATATATAAATAAACAAATATATGAATAATAATTTTTTCATTTAGTTCTTCATTTTTTAAAATTGTTTAAGTCATATAATTTTTCCATAATTTCATGGTTAAAGTATCTTGAAAACTTACGATTTAAAAACTTGAGATTTACAACTTGTCATTAAGGTTATTATGTGTTGCGAAATTTTATCTTTAATGTTATGGTTGAAAATAATTACAATTTTAGGGTTGTTTAGAGTCAAGATATTTTATGTTAAACAACATGGATAATTTTTTTTTGAAATGATAAGCCCCTTAGACATGATTTTGTTTATATTTAACATCATCTACCAAAAAATTTAAAATTTTACGATTTTTCAACATCCTAATATGTTGTCTTTAATTCCATTGTTACAATGTGTCAAAAGTTTGACACAATGCTTTCTTTTTGTTATTCCAACATCGACTCGTTTTGTTTTGAGGGTGTTTCTTCAATCATTTTTTCAAGAAAATTTTTTGTTTTTAACACAATTTTATAAAAAGGTGAAATTTGACCTTGAGAAAAAAACAAATGCATTATGGAATACCCACTTTTTGTTTTTGGGGCGTTTTTTCATGTTTTTTGAGTCTTTTTGGGCTACAGTTCCCGTTTTAAGGTAATAGTTCCCGTTTCATTGGTAACATTGTTGATGTTTCATGAAGAGCCTTAGCCACATGCTCAAACCTTCCTTTGATTTGACCGTAGCTGCTATTTACAGTTTGTTCACTGCGCTTGAGCCCTTTGTTTAGTGGCCAATCCCTTATGGGTTTAGTTGGGTTAGAGCTCAATGAAAGACATGAAAACTCGACTCAAAGCCTCCGTTACTCTGATTGGTCACCCTATATAGATGCTCTAAAAACATGTAATATTTTATCATAACCTTTGACACCTTCGCAATGGATCAAAATTTTTTCCCTAAGTGCTATTGTCAAGTTTACCTAAAGGTCAACACACAAAGGTTTGCAAGACTCGCCAACATGTCTTCAACTCTCCTTAAACACACACACAAGTTGCAATACATATGAACTAACATGTAATATATCTACAACCCACCGTATAACATCTCCATCATCATCAATGAGATCAACAACACTACAAATGTCACCTGCTTTTTTGCACTAGGTCAATCTTACAATAGGTCATGAACACCATTAGCACATGAGAAATCATCACAATCAGGTATGAATAAATGCATAGAAACCTTAATGACCATTGCCATAGGATAAACATAAAGTGGAAATATATTCCAACTCCCTCCATGAAAACCATACTACCAATAAGCTACCTCATCACAAGGACACTCATTAAAGATTGACATCAATGCCAACATAACTAACTCAATTTTTGTATAACCAAATAAGCTACCACATTACAATGATAGACATCAAATCATCACAACTCTTTGATATCAATTATTTTACATGAGACAAATAAGTAAACATGAACCAATGTCAACATCAAGCAAGGTCCATGAACACCATAATTATAATAATCCCCCTTGAAATTGATGGCAACCACACATGAACTCCAAACCAATATCCTCTATCACTCCCTTCGACATCCATGAGGCAGGTTAACTCCATCTCGATAAGGCCAT
Organism: Pinus albicaulis; assembly: GCA_034641835.2. Taxonomy (NCBI): domain Eukaryota; kingdom Viridiplantae; phylum Streptophyta; class Pinopsida; order Pinales; family Pinaceae; genus Pinus; species Pinus albicaulis. Next base: position 4,642 of record JAXQQM020090418.1, read on the forward strand.
AAAAATACAAGTAATTAAGACTAGCATCTGACCTCCATATGGATGAATATATGATGCATATCAACCAATGACCATACTTTCGATATAAGCAACAAGCAACATATGAACCAAGCAACATTTAAATCAACATGTCAACAAACATCCATTCTTCGACATGATAAGCAGAAAAAAGGAAACAATATAATCAACCGTATATAAAGTATATAAATATTTGAACATGAGGCAAATGAATATATGAAAAAGCAATGAAAAACATCATAATGATAAACTACACGTATTAAGTACACATAGCACACCAACCCATCACTCTCCATAGAAGCTAACATAGAAACAACTACCAAACCTCTTTGAAAATAACATGAGGTCAAGAACCCAAACTATCATAGAACACGAGGTACTCGCTCAACAACACCTCCATGATAATATGGAACAATGGATGGCTCAAATAAACAAGAGAAAATAAGGTCTTCCCCTAAAAGAGTCTTGGCCAAAATAAAATCCAACTCTAGTGAACTACTTTCTCATGTAAACAATGCTTCTCTTCAGAGAGATAAGCATCAGAGGATCTAGGCTCCACATGACCATAACTATATGACATATACACTAAAAAGTACATGGTTGTAGTCATGACATATTACCTCATATATGACTAGAGGGCCAATTTTACATGAATCTCCAACTCTAGCACCAAAAAATTATAAGAACCAATGGTAAAACAACACAATTATAGGGGAGTTATAGAATTTTTTATATCATTTGTCAATGAAATGCATTGCTACTATAAAATATCCTATGGAAAAATTACCCAAAGCATGACATAACATGGTTGTTACAATATAATTAGCCCATGCATGTGGTTGCCAAATGATGCCATGAAACTCCTCCAAAATGCCCGTCAACATAATGACTCAATCCACTAATGAATGAACCCTCTACCAACATAAAATTATGATTCAATGAAAGAAATATGTGTTGTAAGAAACTGAATATAACAACCCAGATATATTAGTTTTTCCATGTATCATGTTACCTTTATGAATTCTCATGCATACCAATATATCCTTACATCCATGGGTGTGCATCCTTTCCAACCAACTCGCTATGAAACAAAAGAATATGTATATGGATAAAGATGTAATTTTCTACCCGTAAAAAGACATATGGAACTACTAGAATACATGAAGAAAATATAATATAATAAATAATCATGAAACTCCATACCATGTATAACTTCCCTAAGTCAACAAAAAACTCATATGGAGTGATTTTGTTGATATGAAAAATGAAGGGAATAAATTGACTAAAAATAATTTTTCTACTAGAACTTCTCAAGCTCCCAATGCTCCCCGAGACCATGCTAGTCTAAAACATATTAATACAATTACGTATATCTAACTTTGAAAGAATGGAATACATTAGGACGATCTCTTCTACATTTAAAATAATGAGGAATATTACTCTCTTGGTCTCCTCTTTCTTCTACTCTTCCATTCAACATACACATTTATCCGATGTCTTCACCTGGCAATCACTTTCGATCCTTCTTTCCATATGAGAAACCTTTCTAGTTGAAATCACTTCCTTACTCCCACTTCAACGATGGGCCTATAGGCTCAATGATATTATTCTTTCGATTCTTCAATGAGCAATAGATCATTCTGTATTTGTCCTATGATCACCAATATTGACTTTACCACTTCCTTATACTCTTTCTAATTCATTACTCTAAACACATCACAACCATTCTTGGTTCTATTGAGAAAATAAAAATCCTCTCCTAACTCCTAACATATGGTGTGAAAATCAACTATTATACCACATATAATCCTCATCATGTGAAAAAAAGTGCAATGAAACACTTTCTTAGCTACTCCTCCTTCTTCTTCCATGTATTCCCCGGCTAGTTCCCCGGTTGTACATGTTTCTTTTGGTCGAAGGCCTCAAGGATCTGGCATCTTAAAATCCTCGTGCATGTGCCCATATTAATCACACACATAAAACCGTATATTACCAATATATGTGCCCAAAGGATATGATTTTTTTTCTCATGCTAGATATCTATATCCTCATGCTAGATCTATATTATAGGCTCAGTCCAAACAAGTTACAAGACCATTAAATTAACTTTTATACCGAAGGAAAACCCTCTACTTGGTGGACAAAACTATTGTATTATGGTGGGGTATTCTTCTTCCCATAACTAACGGTCACATGTCCAAAATAGTGATATTTGAAGCATCAATTTCATCCATGAAGGGCAGAAACTAGTTTTTGAATTCTCCATTAAAAGTTACTACCTTCAACCATAGAGCAAGATATCTTCGATGTAATCTCCTTGTTTTCTACTTTTTTGTTGTTGCTGAAATTTTTTTTCTCTCCTTTGTTATTTGTATGGATAGTCACATTATTTTTTACGAGATCTCTTTGGGTTCTTCTTTTATTATTCTTTCCTACATGAAATATTGTCTTCCTTTTTGTAAAAATTTTTCCATATTCATTCATTTCTATGGTGCTCTTCATTATCTCCAACTAGCTGTTCCTTTTATTCAATTTTCTTTCACAATTTGTCAATCACACCTTCAAGCGCTGAACGTAATAGTTCCTATATTTTTCCGGGGTTGAAATTGGACTTATACAGTTTTTACTCTACTAGTTGTGTCCTCAAAGTGGTGAGTCCTCCTTAAGATACTTTTCCTTTTTATCACGATATGGAATTTCTTCTCATGGTTTTTTACATGCATCAGCTGATTTTACCAATTTCATCATATACCTCTTCAAAAAGACTAATGAAGATTCATATTCAACCTTAAAGAGGATATAAATACAACCATCATCTATCTTCACTACCTAGATCAAGTATTATCACCACTACTATTAAGAATATAACTTGAAATTAAATCAATGTGGCTTATAACTTCAGATTTTTTTGCCTTTTTGTAAAGATTGTTATCGGGAAATTTTTTCTTCTTAGATGTCATCTTCTTTCTTCTTTTTCCTTCTCTTCTCGAACTCTTTATCACCGCTACCGAAATCCTGTTCAATAACATATGCAACATGTACTAAACCTCCTAGAAGATTTTAAATCTCAAGCTTTTCAAAGTCTGCATTATGGATATTTTCAAGAATAATCTTACCTTTCTTGGAGAATTTTTCTTCATTTATTTAGATGAAGGAATCATTATCATATCCTTCACAAACTAATTCCACAAGAGAGATGCAAGAAAATAATTTATATTTTACACCTACATCACGATACCTTGAAATTTGCAACAATAAGAACAAGAATTCCTTGAGAGTTCAATCTCGAAAGAAATGGAAAATTTTTTCCAACAAACCCTAGATCTACCGTCCAATGATCAAGCCGTAACGTAGAGACTTTCATTGATACTAAGTGTTGGAAACCTTTCGAGAACTTTTGGGATGGGTGTGAATTAGTAGTGTGTCTATTATCAAATCTCACCACTTAAACTTACTTCACTACATTAACGTAAAAGAACATTATATCATCACATAAATGTAAACCATATAAGTAGTTAAAATAATATAACATTGGAGAAAGACATAAATTAATGCAAAAATAACATCCACACAAGGGACACAAGATATTTGGTGGAAACCCATTCACTTGACAAAAAACCACCCTTCTTGTCGATGCACTACTTTGAATATTCAATAAATTAAATAATGTATTCTACATGTAGATGATCGAATCTCATCTCATTGAGACACTCGAATTTCATATATAATATTTCCATGCACCCAAAAACCTTGAGAATCAATTCTATTTATCATCTCATAAGACTTTGTTCTTACACGGATCTATGGACTACCATCGCTTAAGACCACCATGATCAACGATCGTCACCCAACATTGATTAGACTATCCAAATTCGATTGATGGAGAAATTTTTCCTTTTGCTAAAAAGCTTCAAAATCACAGCTCCAAAATCATGAATTAATTTCTCCTCTACACTGCGGACCTCATTTCATATCTTTCCACACTATATTCAAGATGTTTTCTCAAATTAATTCAACTCTACAATATGATCTCCAACGTAGAGACACCATCATAAATAAATTAAAAACATCACAAATAACTTACTCTCAACTCCAAAAAATAGTGGCACAAATGAAAACCATCAATAATACAATCATCCAAGAAGATAAAATCTACTTCATATCCTCTAGATAAAATTATAACATAGCCATCATTATGAGCCAAAATTGATGGTCCGCTTTAGAATTATACTACAACATTACCATTTGCAATCAATACACTAAAGAATTTATGCTAACAACTAGGTATGAAGCATATTTCCTCTATGCATCCTTTTTTATAACTACTCTCACACTTTGTTTTTGCCAACCATCAACCATATCCAAAATGAAGATCAGAAAAAATGGGGATGAGTTCCACTTTGGGTTATGATGAAGAGTACAAAGTTGAAAAAATAAAACCATTATCATTAAGTTGTTCACACCCATTGGAGGAATTAATTAACCATTTGAAACCTCTACCAATTAATCTATAATTTTTTCCTCAACATACAAGTTAAAATATTTCGATTTGCACTAGGAATGCAGATTTTTCAGATATACATCAATTTATGTTCAAATTCCCATATCGGATACAACCACATGCATAGGATTGTCTCCATTATGCTAGTTCCTTTTAGCTACACACACAAGCTTCCATGGGTGTGAGCGGAGCATAGTAACTAAATACATTAAATCTCAAATTTCTCGTAATAACCCCGCCACCAAGTTGGTCACCCTCTCTAGCTCCCATACAAGCCCCAAACCAATAATATAGCTAAGTTTCTAAAAATGGGATAAAACATGTATCTCAAGTTCCATTTAACAATTAATCTTAAATTCCAACAAACAAAGGTCAGAATATCGCTAACAAGTCCTCAAATATCCTTAAACACCTTAATGTGCTAAAACACATTTAAAATTAATTGTAGCGTCTATAAAACCCATTGTAGCATGACCATCATCATCATGAGACCAAAATAATACTACAACAATACCTCCAATTCATGTACTAGGCCAACTTTTACTAGGTCATGATTCTTGCACTAGGTCATGAACTCTTTATTTACTCATGAGGAACCACCATCAACATCTAAAGATAGACATACAAACCATGTCATGACCATCACCACAAGATCAATATCGATGCCAATACATGCCAACTCCTCCATGAACACAATATTTCCAATAAGCTACAACACTGACACTATAAAAAGGCTGGCATCAATGCCAACATAACTACCCAATGCCCATATAGCTAGTCAGAATCATACTTCAAATATGGAATCAATGCATCAATCCATCAGAGATAGGGTTGACATCAATGCTAACATGAGCTAGTTTCCATCATGAACCAATGTCAACATCAACTAGCCGTAACCATGCACACCATATTGCCAATAACAAAAGCTATCAATTGATTCTTAGGTGCCTTTTTACCATTGATGTCTAGTCTCTTTCATGGTGAGCATTAGCTCGTAAAAATACTTGTATGTGAGGATTAAATTATATTTTTAATTAATTATATGTGAGAGATTTGTAATAAGCTGAATCATTGGAAAACATGAGAGAAATTAGACTTGAGATATATTTAAGAATTAATTATGAGCCTAAGTTATATTTAGCTCAAGATTTTAGGATAAAAATCTAGATTGTAGGGGTGTTGAGATATTTGAGGGCTTGTTGATTAATTAAGGGATTTGAACCTAAATTGGTTCAATTCAATTTGTATAAATTTATGAGCCTCAAAGGCAAAATAGATCGTGAAAGATAGAGAGAGAGGTGTGGTTTGACAACAAAGTTTGTAAGCCTACGGCTTTTGTAAAAAGGGCCATTGATTGAAAATGTAGCCATTTAATCACATGATTTTAATTGACTTGATGTTTATTTATGAAGGAATTTATCTTAATGACATGTGTATTGATTGATTGGTATGTTGAATTCATTTGAATTCATATAGAACGTTTACAGAGGAAATAATGAATTTCGTAACAAATGCACATTGCCGTGAGAAAGTGTGTGTGAGAATTTAATATGTTAATATCGATTCTGTTTGAGGAAAAGTGATGAGTATGAAGCATCTTTTGAAATCAATCTAAAGAATTGGTTGATGATTTAATTGAAGAGATGCGTGAATGTTTTCAAAGTCGAGCTGTGGAACTGATTTAAATGAATGCTCTGAGATCAACTGCATGAGTGAAATTGAATGAAAAATTGTGGATTCAATTAATGGAGGATCGATCTAAGTGTGGACGTAGAAGGAATCACGCTAGAAAGGAGCATTGGATTCAAGAGTAAAGATCGAATCTGGTTATGCTACTGGACAAAGTTCGATCGACAAATTTGAATTTATTTTAATATCATTATAATTGCGTATGGAGCTTGACCTTAAAATGGTGCGTGGGGTTTAACCTATTCAACATGTCAAGTCTTAATGCGAGGAAGTGTTCTAAATTTCAGATATGATAATTAATGCAGAGGTCAAATTATGTTTGCCGGAATCGATTTTATATGGAAGCTCGTGGTGGTTATGTTTATATATTATGTTTACAATGAAATTGGCATGGAGCATGTGCAGAGGCTATGCGTATAATCATAACGTATCAAGAGAAGAACAAAGACAACTATGCAATTCAAAAGTTTCGAACATGGAATTAATGCCCAAAACAATGGTGATTTTGGAATGAAATAGCACCCATGGAGGGTTCTTGAGGTAGAGAAAATCCTTCCGCCGCCGCCGACAAAGATGAAGCCTGGGAAGTTTCGATGCCGCAAAACTAAGAAAACTTAGACCAAGGTTTAAAAAAGGTGGAAGTGTCACCGCGGGGTAATGCTTCAACAACTGAAAGGAGCGACACTATATAAAATATATAATTATAATGTTATAAAAGCATATTTAAGGTGTTACCATAGTTGAAGTCGATTGCCTATGACCAATTGGTTAAGGTATGGCTGATCATATGAGGTGAGTTGACATAATACATGTGTTTGTTGGCATTGGGAAAATTTAATGATGAGCGCATGGCTAAATTATATGCATTGGTATTAATTTGTTCAAGTCAAACTTTTAAAAGATGGCGTATATGCATAAGTTATGAATCCATAAATAGCATGGTCGATATATGCGTTATTTAAGTAAATTCACAATGTTGAAACATTCTCATGCCATGACAAGCATTGGGGTTTTTAATCATAATAAATTTGAAAATTAACAATGAAACTAGTGGTTGGTTAAAGTCTTTTATGAGACTCTACAAAGGTTTCTAATGCTATTTGAAGTTTGAAAACTAGATTGTTGGGTTATGGTTTTGAACCATATGTTAAGATGAAGCTCAATGCAATGATGATGGTGTGTAATTGCCTGTGACGGAGTTTTATTTGGGCAGCTTATTGAGAGATGCATTTATATGCATATCTTGGGAGAGACTGGCTTTGGCAGGTTTTCCCGCATCACTTTTCCTTTCCCTTTTCCTATTTATTTATCTTCTCAATTAATTTGCATGTAGGTAAATCGTGGTCCTGTTTCACCTTCCTTTTCTCCTTTCCTTTTTTTTCATAAATAAAATTCCAATTATTTCCTCTTTTCCTTTTGAATTCCTTTCCCAATTTCGTTAGCCATAAATAAACCAAAATTGACCCCCAATGTGATGTTTTCCCGCCATTCATCTTGTAATGTGAGTCACATGATGTTGGCATCATATTTTTTAGATGGAAAATTAACCAGTAGGCTTCTACAAACAACAAGTCATTATCTATTTTACATTTAACTTATTTTTTATATTTCATAATTTTTTCACAACACTATTGATTTTTATTAAATTATGAAATTATTCATTTAAAATAAATTTTAAATACTTTCATTAATAATAAATATAAAAATATAATCTTCAATTGAGAAAGTGATCTAGCGATGGATTCAGAACCCTCATGGTGGCTAGTGGTTTCTCTCTAGTCGGTTTTCCTTCATCCTCTATGTGGATCTCACTCAAAAACTCATTGTGTAGGTCTCATATCCTCTAATAATAGTTAAAAATCGTTAAGACCGAGAAGAAATTTTTTTCCATGGTAGCAGTAGTTGGTGAATAAAATCCTTCTTCTCAGAAAATCAATTTGGAATTTCTTACGTTAAGCATGTTGAAATATGGATATTCTTCCTAGTAAAATAAATTATCTCCTTTATTAATATTCCCTTTGAGGAGGAAGACTTTTGGCTATGATTTTGTTTTTTAGATCAAGGTTTGGTTTGCATATTTAATCTATTTTGGCTTCTCGCTGATTTATATCCACAAGAGTTTCTCGATTCATGGAACCGATACTATCTAATGATATGAATATTTACCCTCTAGCTAAGGGTTCATTTGTTGATTTCTTGATAATATCGAGGATAAGAGGATTATTCGACATTTTGAGCCCAAATTTCCGGGGGTAGTGCTAGTCTCTTCATGTAGATTTGGAATCCTACTTTTTATTTGAATAATATATCAATCTCAAAGTCTAATGTAAATAGAAGATCTAAAAAATTCGTAAAATTTAAAATATCCCACTTTTAACTTATATTATAAATGATATATCGAAACTTTATTGTCATATTTTAGAATCAATGTAACATCTCTTTGTAGACCTCATGTAAAATGCATATGACTAATTTTAATGCTCTCTGAATTTACTAACATGTAAAAATATCCAATGAATTATTACATATTCCCTAACTCATCATTAGATAAATTAGCATCACAACATAAAATAGCTTTAGAAATGGAATAATATATCACATAACACTACAAGCATTATTGCAACTTATTGGCATAAATATTTCTATTGTAACCTTGCATCATAGTCATTCTTCATTTTAATTATGTTATTTATTAACATATTTGATGATTTAAGTGTTAATGGCATGCAAGGTAGAAAAATCATTAAAAATGAAAAAATAGGAAAACACATAAATGGACACCAATATACCCTAGAAACCCTAAAGGGAAAAAAAGAAATGTTTATTTTATTAAACATTTATTGAGGGTGCATTGCACTTCACTCAATGGTAGTAAAACAATCCATCCCTTGAATATTGTTAAAAAAATTACAAAGAAAAAATCATTTTTAATTTAATATTAATTAACTAGAGTAAATTACATTAATTTTAATATCATGTTTCTAAAAACACTTTACCCAACAATTCCTCGAGCATTACTTATTTCAGGCCCGGTTGTTTCCTACATGGATCATCCTACATTTCATGATCCTTCACACTACAAAGTAATCATATTCACACATGAACTATTAGAGGTTCTAAAAGGATTAATTATAATCCAAATTTTGGTCATGCATAAGGATGATTAGACACTATCATCCTTCACATAATTCCAAACAGCCTTACAATTACTACCATCAAAAACTTTGACATCATGATTATGTAAATTATCCATTTACCAAACTCAAATTATCAATCTCTACTTAGTCAGGCTAAAACATCTTTTTATGTTACACTTTCATAGATGCATAGTAATGTTAAAGTTTTCATTGATATTGCTATTTCATATCCATCCTCAAGTCTCGAAACCAATTCTCACACATGTATAAGTAAATTGGATAAATAATATGGATACATGTTTCATTAATGACACCAAAATCACATAATTACAAAATCATGTATAATTATCTATACATGTGCATGGATATGAAACATGTCTAAAGATCCTAATCTCACATGCATAAAATAAAATGCATAAAAATTACTAGGTCATGCTCATCTATTCATACTTCACATTCATTATAAGAAAGGAATAACTACATTTTACCTCTACCCACAAAAATATGGTAATATTCAAAAAGAATCGCCATGGTCATCACTATCACTTTGCACAAGATGGAAATGTTTTTCAAAAGATAATCAGAAAACAACTATTATTTATTCACACAAGAATCTACCCTTTTCCAAAAGAAAAACCAGCAAAATCCACCAGATATTTTTAATCAAAAATCTTGCACAATAGCAATTGTCTTTGTGCATGAAAATAACATGTAAACAAATTCTTTTTATAGAAAATTAGGAAATAATCATTATCTATGTGCATATAAGAATATATTCTTTCAAGAATCTCAAAAAATAATCTTATATTTTTTTTCAAAAAAATAGCAAAAAAACTATTATTTGTGTGCATATAAGCACATATTATTTTCTCAATAAAATTACAAACACATATTATTTTTAAGAAAAAACATGCCTACTTATCTTTTTATGCACACAGTTCTTTTCATGCAATCATTTTCAAGCTCATGCAATCATCGTAATGAAAATAATAGGCTTCTTTATTTTTATTTTTTTTCAAGGTTCATATAATTTTTTTTCAAGAAATGTCAGATTCTTTATCTTTTTATGTGAAATGTTCCTTACATGCATTCTCTTGTTAAAGAAAGCATTGTGTCTTCTTTATTTATTTTTTTAGGATATTAATACACAGGATTCCTATCTCATATTTCCAGGGAAAAAATAATCATATTTCATACACACAAATCCATGTAAAATTTTCATGAATCTAATCCAAATGTATCTTCCGACATGAAAATCCTTGCAATATTTTCAATAATCTAGTGCATAGGATCTATTCAAATATTTCCAAGGATATTAATAAAATAATCTATCTTTCCACTCACAAATCTCGCCAAAATTTTCAAGAGTCTAATGAAAATATTTCCAATGAAATTAATAAAATAATATATCTTTCCACATGAATATCTCCTGCAACATTTTCTTACAAGAATCTAATCCATAGAATCCATGCAAATATTTCCAAGGAAATTAATAAAATAATCTAGCTTTTCATACACAACATGTATATGAAATATTTCTTTCACAACCATTGTAGCTGACAGACCACAGCAAAAAACTACCTCATTTTCAAGAAACATTATCCAAAAGAATCTAGGAAGAATTATTAATAAATCGTGCAATAAAACCCAAGGAGTCATTGCGGGCTTTATCCACTTGAAATGGATTTTAAAGCCAATCTTGTCATGGTCCTAAAAATCCAGATAATAGCATCTTTGGTACACAAAGAAAAATTAATTTACTGGAGAGCTTAGAAAATGGTCACTTGGTACAGTTCGGGAAAAATTACGTGAAACGAAAATGAAATCTGGATTCAAAGTATCCACTCTCCCAAAACATGAGTTTTGACGTTGGTTTTTTTTAATCATGATGGGTCACCTTCTATAATATTCAATAGAAATATTTAGTAAATAAAAAAAGAAATGCGTAAGGCTAACAATATAAATTTAACAAGCACATGCACGACCATAAAATTAAATAAACTAGGAAGAACGATGAACCATTTTGTTAATAATGTTGGACATTTGGTACAAAATAGAGTAAAATAATAGATCCTACAATTACCACTACATGCTTAAAAAACATAAATGAAATGAATTAGGCTAAAGGGTTGGAAAATGGCCAAAATACTTAAATCACACTGGTAAGAAATTGTCTTATTGATGAGAATGAACTGGTGTTTCTACTCAATACTTCTCCAATTTTTTTGAAAACCTTAATTGGGGGCTCCCGCCTGAAGCCCATAAAACCCTAAATGGTTCTTCTTAAATCCAAAACAGGGTAAATCTCACCGGTTGGTCTGAATTGTTTAGTTTAACCACAAAAGAGACTATTGAAGGAATGTTAATTTCCATCTTGAATTCTTCTCAGAAAATTATGAAATTTTAACCACAGAGTTCTCTTACAAACCCCGAAAAAAAGTAAGAGAAAATGTTGGGAGGATTCCATCTGATCTCAAAATCTCCAATTTAGTGTGAGTTTCTGGATCTTACCAATTATGTACACTAATCCAAATAACAAAAACTCGTACCATAATTCTCCACCTCTTGGGCTTGCAAATTCATAGCAAAATCATCGGTGCAAATGAGAGAAATCTATTGCAAGGTCTCTGGTATTTTAACCGTCTATATTTCATTCTAAAATGGACACTTGGAACTCCTTTTGTGACCCAAAATATGCATAACTAGGTAAAAACCAGTAAGATTTTTTGTGGAATCTCAGAAGATAGACTCTCCAATCTCCTCACTAGGTGGACTCTGTTATGGAAATCATAATGAAACAACATTAAATTCCTTCGATAAATATATCCAAGAGAGGATTAAATGTGAAATATCATAGTCAAAATATTCCCAACGAATGAGTCTCTCCTCATATAATTTCACTATATGCTTCTAGAATCCATTTTAATATTATTTTATTGGTGGGGGTCATTTTCCACTTAATATTTTTTTTCTTCCATTTTAATAAATTAATATTTCTACATTCTCCATATTATTTAGTTTCCTTTTTTCACTATAGTATTTTCCCTTTAATCAAAATTGGGAAAAACCCCTGAAATTTTCCACTCACAAAAATTGAGAATATTAAAGTCCTCCTCACCAAAAATTGCTTGTCCTCAAGCAATGCTTGAACAACCGCTCGTATTTTTTGATATCCAAAATCGTATTTGCACAATACCAGGTCCCAACAAAATACTCATTCATCCTTATCCCATGCACTATCCTTTTCATAAAGGAATCCTTTGACATGAGGAGATCCAAACCATCCTAATTAACGTGAAGCACCCTGTCTACCACTGTGGTCCAATAAAGCATCGATTCATCCTCTATCCCATGACCATATCCTTTCATAAAGGAATCCTCATGAGGATCCTAAGCCATCCTAATTAATGTGAAGCACCCCTTGCTCCATCCATCATTCAAATAGGTATAAGCTTGTTGACAAGGACATTGGCACAATTTTAGTGAACAAGGAGTAATAGCTCTAGAATGAGGATCTCTAACATACCAAGCCATTTGGTATAACTATCCTCAACGGTTTATAAATATATTTATCCTTAGATCCTTTCTTCTTATGAAGAATTGAATTCAGAAGACCCTAATAAATATAGATTAATTTTATATTATATTATTCTACGCTATGTTATAATTAAATAATAAATTAAAATCCCATGGTAAACTAGTTATATAGATAAATTAGTATAAATTTATGAACCTAAACTTATTGAAGAGCAGAAGGATGAAACTCTAAATGTGATATACAAAAAAATACCCTAATGTATAGATTACATTTAGAAACTAGTATTAAAATATAATACATGTTCTATGTTACAGATCACGTGATACATCATGAACTATAATAATATGACAAAGATCATATCAAATGAAACTAGTTCAAGATAAGAATGATCCGTAGTAACTCATAAAAATATGAGGAAATGAGTAACAAGTTATTTCTGATGCAACCATAACCATTAAATAACTTCAATGTCAATGATGAATGAACCACTAACTCTAAACATAATTTGAAAGTGAAATGTTGTAATACATATGTTTAATATATATATATAGCACTATCGGTCAAGAGAAAAGGAGAAATTTTTAATTGATTGTTTATAAAATTCATATTCTTTTTATTCTTTTTGTCTATGGGATGCTAGAATCATTAAACCATTTTTATATAGAAACAGAGACGTACTAATCAATTATATACTTATAGTATTAATTCAACCTTATAAGAAAAATAAATACAATGTAAAAATTAAATATATAGACCCACTCACAACATCTAATTTTCAAATATTTGATAGATAATGCTCTCACGGCGTAAGTCACTATAGAAGTGTATCAATATAGTTAAGTGACCAAAATTAAAATAATACTTGATCGACAAATACATGTGATAAAAAGAAGACATATAATTACAGGTCAAGATTATATTAAAGAAATTACCTTCGTAAATCTTAGAAATTGAATTAGAAAGAGATAAAGAAGATATCAGTGACACTATGGAACATAAAAATAAAGAAAACATACAAGCAATAGAATGAACCCAACTAAGTCAATTAAATTTATAAAAATAATTATTATACAATCATAAGTTCAACCAAAATTTTTTGCTTAGGTAGGTTCCCAATTTTTAAATACCTTTATAATTCAATGTAGGAGTTTATATAACCAAGACCCTCAGCCTTACAATAAAAAATAATAGAAATGTCGTTTAATCATTCGGCTTAATAAAAAAGAAACAGTACCAGCATCGTCTATGAGAAAATTAACGTAAGGTATATGATAGACAAGATTCCCAGTACAGGAGGGACACGATTAATGGAAGCGCCTTGAATCATACTATCAAAGGGAACTTCACATTGTTAAAAATCTCTATTAAAACGCTTAATATTATATAAAGTAGTTCAATAAACATGTAAAGGGGCTAATATAGAATTTAGATTTGATAGTAGATTTTTGGAAATAGAAAATTACAAGAAAAATATTACCTTCATCACTTTTCAAATAAATTCATCTTTTTTCACAGCACTAGGTCCCCTCATATTCCAAGGAAACGGTAACCTTGAGGTTCAGATAATTCTTCATCATAAATGTATATATTTGACATAGCTCTTACCTTCACAGAAGCTGATTTTTTTCTTCATTTAACTTATCATTTATATGTAATGCAACCTTAACTAATCATATTTCATAAAGTAGTTGGCGAATTCATTGCTCCGTATGAGGAAAACTGATAAAATATTGTTGTTTCCAATATATATTTGCTATCAAATAATTGTATGAGGGTTATCAGAGGAAACATCAGCACAATTGACAATATTTTCATTACTTGGAGAAAGATCCTAGGAAAGAAACTTATTTCTTTTTGTAGGTCGTTTAGGACTACTTTCCAAGCTAACTAGTTAGATGGTTTTAGAGGAACTTAACCCTGCCCTTTGAACCTGCAATTTTTTTCTTTGCAATCATTTCACTTTAACAATGTTCTAGATCTGAAAAGTTTCATTTGTTTGGGAGGTTCACATACTATCTGGGATGAGAATATTCAATAATGAATTTGAACCTAATAATCATTGGTTGTAATTCTAGTAACTCCGACAAAATCTAATATTTTTGGAAGCTTTAATTTTCCTTATCCTCTAAAGAGGGTGACTCCTCACATTTTTATACTCTAACATTCATCCTATTATAACTCCTTAGACATGGATAGTGAGTTGCATCAAAAGAGAAGGTAATATCCCTAGTGTATGATACTGATAAAACTCTCAAAAAATTCATATATTATATATTAGCAAAACATACTAATTTAATTTAATATATATAATAAAACACATGAACGTTAGTTAAGAAACATTTATTTGAATAATTCATTGTAAAACTAATTTTAATATTCATGAAACCGAAATGACTATGAGAAGGAAAGGTGAAGAGAGTGATCTTGATGCTTGAAAAAGGTTTAATGGAGGACTATTGTGTTGAAATTTTCAACATGAACCAATGAAATTTGCATCTAGAAATGAATTAGAAAATGGCATCCATGGGGGCCCTTGTTTCACATATGAGGCTTGATTTAATTTTTTACTAAATTGAAATAAAAATGTATTTTCATCTCATGACAACATGGATTATTTAATTGATCTTGGAAGAATTAGTTATCTTAGGTAATTGTACTTAGACTTAAGAGGATGATGCAATGGATTTTCTATTTTTTAGGTGTCTAGATATAGTTATGTGTGAGTTTCCACCAAGTTAACTCAATTATGTTAAAAACAGTTTAACTAGTTCTAACTAGAGATAATAATTCAGTTGAGAGGTCTAGTGAATTAAACAGCATTTAGACCACATGCAGTTAACCACTAATTGATAATTCATACTATAAATATCTATTTCATGCCACTTAACGAAGTCTCATTGAGACCAGGTTAAAGTGGAAGATATATCAGCTTTTTTAATTATTAGAAAATTACAAGAAGGTCATGCATGCAGTTTATAGAAGGCTCTGGAAGACTGTGTAATCCTTATTAGGATTTTCTCCACTAATAGTAGCTAACCATCTCTAATCAGAAGTGTGTCAAATAGAAAGAAAATCAAATGTTAATAATTAATTCAATTTTTCTTGATATCAAGCATGTAGGTATTTCGATCACTTGAAAGAGAGGCGAGCTAAGCAGAGGTTTCTCAAAGAGTAAGGAATAGCATTGAAGTTTCATGATCTTGATACATATGAAATATAGAATATCTGGCTTGGATCTATTCTTTCCCAAGATACATCAAAAGTATTTGATTGATAATTTCTTCTTATTATGATTCACACTTGTTGTATTTCAAAATTGTGGAAGGATTCTCAGATCTTGTTTAGGTACATTACACACGATCAATCCCATTGGCTTTAGCACATTTATGTAGGATCATTGCACTTTCCAAGCTATTAATATTCTATAAAAATAATATCTAAAAAATAGGGTCTTTATTTTTTTGTAATAATTTATATTTCCCATATGTAAAAGGTTCATATTTTCTAAGTTAAAATATGTTTCCATGACCTTTAGAAACATAATAAGCTAGAAAATATATGGATAGTATATTTCATCCATAAGTAAAAAATCAAATCTACCTGAAAAGTGCGAGAGTATTCTAATAACATTAAGTATTTTAATCAAATAATATGATTTATCGAGTGATTTGTAGTGAATTATTGAGTTATTTCAGATTTAAAAGGTATTTATTTGTTTTACTAGTTAATTCAATAACTAATGGATAAACGTATTTAGAATCATCAAGAGAGAGGAAATTAAATGTTTTAATAATTAGAAAATAAATTGAGTTTAATAAAGATGGTCCGTAGAAACTCATCGTGATAATTATGAGATTCTCACGTACATCGTTAATAGTAGTAGTGTGGTATAAATTATTCGACAGATATATATAATATTTGTTAGAGACTCGTTAGAGATTGAGGACCAAGAATTAAAAGATAATTATTTTTTCATCAATTTACAAAAAATAATTTTCTATAAGGTATGATCAATATATATTAGCATACAGAGTTTTAGAATAAATTGGTATTAGAGATTAAGATATGTTATGCTAGATTTATTTCAGTAATAAGTGAGCTACTGCAAGAAATAAATATCGAAAATAATTATATGTTTGTACAAGAAAAATAACTGCACAATGAAGTATATGTTTAGCTGCAAAAATAATCCCACATCGCCTAGAATTTCATTTGAAATATTGCATGAATTTTTGAAAAATCACTAATTTAATGAGGCTGATCTTGAAAAATATTTGCATGAGTTATTGAAAAATGAAGATTAATTCGAAACAAGAATAATATTTAAGATTTTCATGAGCTCTAAAATATGAATATAGGTTAGCAAGGGTAATTATTGAGTTGATTCCATGTTCTTGAAAGGATTTCGCTAGCTTTAAATAAAGAAATGCTAAATAAATGACATGTTCTAAAATAACCATGAATGTGTGTCACATGTTGTTGAAACCGTGTCATTTAGTAAATATGTATTTTTTAATGCATGATAGAACAACTATTTGAGTGTATATTTTTTGAGAAAGGAGTATGTGTTCTTGCATGTAATGAAAGGAATAAATATTAATATTTTTATTTTAGAAAATAATATTTGTAGAGGTGGACAAAACAATAGCCAGATGTTATTTTGCAAGGAATATTTGTTTACGCATATAGAGATAGCTAATGTTAGTGTTCTTAGAAATAATAAGATTTGTGCTTAGTTATTTAATATCTTTCAAAGAAAATAATAAGTCATTAAAATATATATATATATATATATATATATATATATATATATATATATATATATATATATATATATTTGCATGCGAGAGAATATAATTATTGTGTTATAATTTTTTGGAAGAAATGTGTCATTTGCATTAGCCAAATATATATTCTTTTTTCTTTGATAAGTACATGTATATCCACAAGAAATAATGGTTATCATGTTATCTTACTGGAATAGAGAAAATATTTTTCATGAGATATGTATTAAAACATTCTCTGAAAAATATATTCTTATAAAGAACATGTATAATACAAGAATGGTGATTTTTATTATTTTTCCCTTCAAATATTATGCAGCTTAGGCTGCAATATTATGCTACCTTCTTTGGAAATATTATGCATTTTCATGAAAGATTATTTTTAGCTTTATTTTGAGAAAATATTATGTATCTCAGATGAAATTGTGAAGGTCGTATTCTATAAAGATTTCTTATATAATATTTATCAATATGATATAAAATTTCACAACAACAATGACAGGGGAGATTGGTGAATTATGAAAAGGCTAGATTATGATTAATATTTTTGTAGGTAAACAAATAATAGTATAAGAATATTGAGGAATGTAGGATGATCTAATCATGCGAACAACTAGTTTGAGGATTTGTGGGTAAAAAATATCATGATGATTGTAATAAATTCTAGATGTACATGTTGTTTTTAAGCATTATTTATATGTAATATATGAAAATGGTTAAGGGATGGACTCCCTTACAAGCCATTGAGTGAGGGGTGAACACCCTTACAAGCGTTTAATAATAAAATTAAATGTTTGTTGGTTTTCACCTTACGAGGTTTCCAAGGTATATCTATGTCTAATGATGTGATTGATTTCTATGCCATTTTTATGATTGTGATTCCTTGAATTATGTCATTTATATTATCAAGAATGTGATTAACTAACTAAGTTAAAAAAATCATGGAATTGATTCAAGGTTACATTGGGAGGTTTAAGTGAATATGCTTCAACAATGGAAGTTAATGGTTGTGTAACTTATTATTCCTTTTCTAAATATTACTCTATGTAATGATGACCATTTATCTAATGGTCATTGAAGGAATATGGAAAGTACTTCATAAAGTTACAAGTTGGTAAATGTTGTAAAAATTTTCTAACTCTAAGCATTTTCATGTGAGGTTGCTAGTGGATGTTACAAGAAGGGTCGACACAAGGCTGAACATAGTTAAACAACAGGGGCTTTACCATTTCCATTTGAAGTGACAATAATTCTGAGTCATCTCCAACTTGATATAAATGAAATCTAGCCAATATATTGATAAACCCATGATGGTTGAGATATTGTTTGAAGTTTTTATGCTCAAATTTCCAAGCCTTAACACTACTACATTTGGCAGAAATTATGACACTTTAGTTCCGACACTTTGTCGTAATGTCAGAAATTTCCCCAATTTCTATCAATTTTTCAAATCTTGCCACAAACCATCGCTATACCGACATTTAGAGATATCGTAGGTTTTGCGACATTTATGTTTTTCTTCAAAATTGCAAAATTTTAAACATTTCGTCGGTCTTACAACGTATATGGGACGAAACGTCAGAATTGCGACGTCGCCTACACATTCGTCGATCTTTGACGCTTGGGAGCAACCATCGGAAAAGTGACGTTGCTCATATAACCATCAGTCTTGTGATGTTGTGAAGCCAAACATCACAATACCGATGGTTATATGAGCAACTTCGCTTTTCTGATGGTTTCTCCCAAGCATCGTAAGACCGATGTTTATATAAGAAACGTCACATGTCCGACGGTTTCTCCCAACCGAAATAAAAAGTGTAGTTTTATTTCACCTCAACCAATCATTAACTTCAAATTTATGTGTTCGTGTTGATAGTATATCATAAGCTTCATAATTTTTTTTTGTTATAACGAATGAAATATGAAAAGGATATTAAGAAGAATCTTAGTTTTTTAGATATTTCGTATGTTTATAAAATTGATCCAAATATATTATTATTGACGTTGTTTTTTAACATTGATAAATTGATCGATTTATTAACCATATATTTATATGAAAGATACTTATTTCAAATATTAAAAAGATGAGAATCAACTTGAAATATCAACATGCATATTTTTCTATGAAAAACACAAAAATTTCAAGTTGCGCCTTGTGATCAAATCGCCTCGGGTTGGGCCGTTTCGTTCGAGGGTGCCCGTAACAGTTTTGCTATGTTGTGACTGCCCGAGTGCCTTGTGCACATTCGAGCGGTCCATTTTTCATTTTCTCCCATGTGGCATCGTTCGGTCGGGTGCGTTGTGTCGCGCCGTGTGAGGTCGCCTGATTGGGCACGTTCGGGTTGGGTCATTTCGTTCGAGGGCGCCCATATCTGTTTTTCTAAGTTGTGACCACCTGGGTGCCTCGTGCACATTCATGCAGCCCATTTTCTATTTTATCCCTTGTGGCATCATTCGTTCGGGCGCGTCGTTTCACTCCGTGTGAGATTGCCCAACCGGGTGCGTTCAGGTCGGGTCGGGTCGTTTTGTTCAAGGGCGCTCATATCAGTTTTGCTAAGTTGTGACTGCCTAGGTGACTTGTGCATTTTTGGGTGGCCCATTTTCCATTTTCTCCCATGTGGCATCGTTCGGTCAGGCGCGCTATGTCACGCCGTGTGAGGTCACCCGACCAGGTACGTTCAGGTCAGCCCGTTTCGTTCGAGGGTGCTCATATCAGTTTTGCTAAGTTGTGACTGCCCGGGTGTGTTGTGCACGTTCGAGCAGCCCGTTTTCCGTTTGCTCCCATGTGGCATCATTCGGTCGGGCGCATCATGTCACGCCTTGTGATCAGGTCACCCGACCAGGTGCATTTGCGTCGGGCCATTTCTTTTGAGGGTACCCGTATTAGTTTTTCTTAGTTGTGACCACCCAGGTGCCTTATGCAAATTCGAGCAGCCCGTTTTCCATTTGCTCCCTTGTGACATCATTCAGTCGGGCGTGTCGTGTCGCGCCGTGTGAGGTCGTTCGATAGGGCGCATTCGGGTTGGGCCGTTTCTTTCAAGGCCACCTGTATCAGTTTTGTTAAGTTGTGACCGCCCGGGTGCCTTGTGCACATTCAGGCAGCCTATTTGTTGTTTTATCCCCTATGGCATCATTCGTTTGGGTGTGTAGTGTCGCACCATGTGAGGTCACTTGACCGAGCACGTTCAGGTCGAGCCATTTCGTTCGAGGGCGCTCGTATAAGGTTTGCTAAGTTGTGACCACCTGGGTGCCTTGTGCACGTTTGGGTGGCTTGTTTGTCATTTTCTCCCTTGCGGCATCGTTCATTCGAGCACGTTGTGTCACGTCGTGTGAGGTTTCCTGATAGGGCGCATTCGGGTCATGTCAGGCCATTTCGTTCGAGGGCGCCCGTATCCGTTTTGCTAAGTTGTGACCGCCTGGGTGCCCTGTGCACATTTGGGCAACCCATTTTCTATTTGCTCCCTTGTGGCATCGTTCAATAGGGCGCGCTGTGTCGCGCCCTGTGAGGTCGCCTGACCAGGCATGTTCGGGTCGCATTGGGCTATTTTGGTCGAGGGCGCCCGTATCAGTTTTGCTAAGTTGTGACCACCCAGGTGCCTTGTGCATGTTTGGGTGGCCTGTTTTCCATTTTCTCCCTTGTGGCATCGTTCGTTCGAGTGCGACGTTTTGCGCCATGTGAGGTCACCCGACCGGGCGTGTTCGGGTCGGGTCGTTTTGTTCGAGGGCGCCCATATCAGTTTTGCTAAGTTGTGACCGCCGAGGTGCCTTATGCAAATTCAGGCGACCTGTTTGACATTTGTTCCGTTGTGGCATCATTTGGTTGGGTGCCCCATGTCGCGTCGTGTAAGGTCGCCCTACCGGGTGCGTTCGGTTTGAGTCGGGCTATTTCGTTCGAGGGTTCCCGTATCAGTTTTGCTAAGTTGTGACCGCTCGGGTGCCTTGTGCACGTTCGGGTGGCCCATTTTCCATTTTCTCCCTTGTGGCATTGTTCGTTCGGGCGCGTTGTGTCGCGCCATGTGAGGTCGCCTGACCGGGAGCGTTCGGGTCAGGTCGAACCGTTTGGTTTGAGGGTGCCCGTATCATTTTGCTAAGTTGTGACCACCCGAGTGTCTTGTGCACGTTTGGGTGGCCTATATTTTGTTTTCTCCCTTGTGGCATCGTTCATTTGGGCACGTCGTGTGAGCTCGCCCGACTGGGCGCGTTCGGGTCAGGTCATTTCGTTCGAGGGCGCCCATAGTAGTTTTGCTAAGTTGTGACCGCCCGTGTGCCCTGTGCACATTCGGGTGGCCTGTTTTCATTTTCTCCCTTGTGGCATCATTCATTTGGGCATGTCCTGTCACGCCCTGTGAGTTCGCCCGACTAGGCACGTTCGGTTCGGGTCAGATCGTTTTGTTCGAGGGCGCCCATATCAGTTTTACTAAGTTGTGACTTCCGGGGTGCCTTGTGCATGTTCAGGTGGCCCATTTACTATTTTTTCCCTTGTGGCATCATTCAGTCGGTCACGCCATGTCGCGCCGTGTGAGGTTTCCCGACCAGGCGCGTTCAGGTCGGGTCAGGCAATTCATTTGAGGGTGTCTGTATAAGTTTTGCTAAGTTGTGATAGCCTGGGTACCTTGTGCACGTTTGGGTGGCCCATTTTTCATTTTCTCCCTTGCGGCATCGTTTGTGCGGGTGTGTCATGTTGCGTCGTGTGAGGTCGCCTGACTGGGAGCGTTCGGGTTGGGTCAGGCCATTTCGTTTGAGGGTGCCCATATCAATTTTGCTAAGTTGTGACCGCCCAGGTGTCTTGTGCATGTTCAAGTGGCATGTTTTCCATTTTCTCCCTTGTGGCATCGTTCGTTCGGGCACGTCGTGTCGCGCTATGTGAGGTCGCCCGACTGGGAGCGTTCGGGTCAGGCCGTTTCGTTCGAGGGTGCCCGTATCAGTTTTGCTAAGTTGTGACCACCGGGGTCCCTTGTGCATGTTCAAGCGACCAGTTTCCATTTTATCCCTTCTAGCATCATTCGGTCAGGTGCACCGTGTCGTGCCATGTGAGGTCACCCGACTCGGCGCGTTTGGGTCAGATCAGGCCGTTTCGTTCGAGGGCGCCCGTATCAGTTTTTCTAAGTTGTGACCACCCAGGTGCCTTGTGCATGTTCAGGAGTCCCATTTGTCATTTTATCCCCTGTGGAATCATTCAGTCAGGCGCGTTGAGTTGTGGCGTGTGAGGTCGCCCAACCGAGCGTGTTCAGGTCGGGGCGTTTCGTTCGAGGGTGCCCATATTAGTTTTGCTAAGTTCTAACTGCCTGGGTGCCTTGTGCATGTTTGGGTGCCTTGTGCACGACTGGTCAGATGTGTCGAGTCATGAGGCTGCCCGAGGAAACACATTTGGGCCTCGCTCTCTCTTCCCCAATCTCCCTCTCCCTCTCCCTCTCTCTCTCTCTCTCTCTCTCTCTCTCTACCCTATAATCCTCTCACTATATCCCTCCCTCTATCCTTCTTTCTGCCCACCTTCCATCTTCATGTCACTATCTCCCTCTCTTACTCTTCTAATCTACCTCTCTCAATCATCTCCCCCTTTCTCTCTCCATTCCTTCTCTCCCCTCTCCTTTAGGTTATCTCCATATCTCGCTTGTGACTCCCCTTGTCCGCCTTGTTGGCAAGGTTAAAATGGTTAATCTTCGATAGAAAAAATGTACATCAAATTTTTCATCAAAAAGAGGGAAACATACCCTATCTTCCAGGCTATGCCTATTAGTCGCTTGGCCTCTTCTTGCTCTCACATGAATGTAGTCTTGCTTGACGGGTATAGAAGAAGGTTTCGCATTATCAACTATTTGTTTGGGAAAACTTTTATTTGTTTCAACACTGCTAGATTTTTCAAGCTTATCCTTTACACCATCTTAGTCTTTTGTACTCTCTTCAAATTTGTAGTGCTTTCCATTCCTCTCAATCACATATGTTTCCTTGGTCTGTTAAGGGACAAGGTCGACAACATTAGGATGTTTTTTCAAAAACAAGGGTATTTCCAGGACATAGTCAGGTGGAGCAAGAGTATAATTAGAGCCAAATTTCTCATAAATTTGGGACACTCAAACTTAAGATTTTCTGGAGTAGTCATGAGGTGCAGTCTGGTTATTAAGACTTCATCAGATGGCCATTCTTCGGACTTAAATTGTGTGAGAACACTGTGGCTGAGTTTTAAACTGGATATTGAACATACATTTGGTTTGATTGCAATAGATATTTTCATCAATAAATGTAAAGCTATGGCTAAAAAATACTATAAATTAATAAATAAAGAAGACATGGAAACAACCAACAATACTTACAAAATTGTTACATTGAGACACAAAGAATAGGAAACTAATGTGCACAAACATAGACCAATGAAACTATCATCTTAACCCTTAACCCATTAAACAATAATTCTCAACCCCTAGCCCCTAAACCCTTAACCCTTATCCCATTTAACCCCCCTAAACACCTAGTAAACCCCTAACCCATTTAACCCCCTAAACCCTAAACCTATAAACCCTTAACCCCTAACCCCTTAAACCCTAAACCATTAAAATGGCCTTAACCCTAACCCCTTAAACCCAAATTCCCGACCCCTAACCCATCTAACCCCCTAAAACCTAACCCCATTAGCCCCTAAATTCTAACCCCTAAAATCCTTAACTGCTAAATCCCCTAACCCCCTAAACCCTAAACCTATTAGCCCTTAACCCCTAACTCCTTAAACCCAAAACCATTAAACCCTTAAACCTAACCCCTTAAACCATAATTCTTGACCCCTAACCCATCTAACCCCTTAAAACCTAACCACATTAGCCCCTAAATTCTAACCCCTAAAATCTTTAACTGCTAAATCCCCTAATCCCCTAAACCACTAACCCATTTAACCCCCTAAACCCTAAACCTATAACCCCTTAACCCCTAACCCATTAAACCCTAATTCCCAACCCCTAACCGATTTAACCCCCTAAACCATAAACCTCTTAACCCCTATCCCATTTAACCCTTAGACCATAAACCTCTAAACACTTAACCACTAACCCTTAAAACCTTAACCCCTAACCCATTAAACCCCCTAAACCCCTAAACCCCTAACCCATTTAACCCCTTAAACCCTAAACCTCTAAACCGTTAACCCCTAACCCCTTAAACCCTATTTCCCAACCGTAACCCATTTAACCCCCTAAAACCCTAACCCATTTAACCCCCTACCTTAACCCATTTTCTAAGTTGTGACCACATGGGTGCCTTGTGCACGTTCATGCGGCTCGTTTGTCATTTCTTTTGAGGGCACCCACCCAAAACCTTTCGGGTTGGGTCATTTTAGTTGAGGGCGCCTGCCTAAACGTGTTCAGGTTAGGTTGTCTCGGTTGGGGGCACCTACAAGCCCAAACACATTTGGGTCTGGTATTTTCAGTTGAGGTCAATACTCATATCAAATATGCTAAGTTGTGACCGCACGGGTGCCCTGTGCACGTTTGTGTGGCCCCTTTTCCTACTGCTCCATTTTACTTTCATTCGGTCGTGCATGTCGTGTCCAGCCATGTGAGGGCGCCTGCCCAAACGCGTTCAGGTCGGGTCATTTCGTTTAAGAGCAGCCATCTCAAAATTGCTAATTTGTGACCGCATGGGTGCCTTGTGAACGTTCGTGTGGCTCGTTTTATGTTTTCCCCCTTGTGCCTTCGTTCGGCCAGGCTGTTTTGTTCGAGGGTGCCTGTATTAGTTTTACTGAGTTGCGACCGCCTGGGTGTCTTGTGCATGTTTGAGTGGCCCATTTATTGTTTTCTCCCTTCTGGCATTGTTTGGTCTGGTGCGCCATGTCGCGTCGTGTGAGGTCGCCCGACTAGGGGCATTCGGGTCAGGTCGTTTCATTCGAGGGTTCCCGTATCAATTTTGCTATGTTGTGACCGCCCGGGTGCCTTGCTCACATTCAGTTGGCCCGTTTGCCGTTTTTTCCCTTGTGGCATAGTTCAGTCAGGTGCATCGTGTCGCGCCGTGTGAGGGGGCTTGACCAATCGTGTTCGGGTTTGGCCGTTTCGTTCGAGGGCGGTTGTATCAGTTTTTCTAAGTTGTGACCGCCCAGGTGCCTTGTGCACATTCGGGCAACCCATTTTCTATTTTCTCCCTTGTGGCATCATTGGTTCGAGGGCGCCGTGTTGCGCCGTGTGGGGTTGCCTGAATGAGCGCGTTCAGGTCAGGCCATTTCGTTCGAGGGTGCCCGTATCAGTTTTGCTAAGTTATGACCACCCGGGTTTCTTGTGCACGTTTGGGCAGTCCGTTTTCCATTTTCTCCCCTATGGCATCATTCGTCGTGTCGTGTCGTGTGAGGTTTCCTAACCGGGCACGTTTGGGCCAGGCGCATTTGGGCCGGGTGCATTTGGGTAGGGTTTTTTTGGTTGAGGGCGCTCACCTAAACATGTTCGGGTTGGGTCGTTTCGGTTGAGGGCACCTACCCAAGCGCGTTCGAGTTGGGTCGTTTCGGTTGAGGGCGACCGTATCAAATTTTATAAGTTGCGACTACATGGGTGCCTTTTGCACATTCATGCGGCCTTTTTGCTTTTTTCTCACTTATGCCTTTGTTCGGTTGGGCGCGCCATGTGTGGGCACCCGCCCAAATGCATTTGGGTTGGGTCGGGTCGTTTCATTTGAGGGTGGCCATTTCAAAATTGATTGCTTCATTGAGCACAACATGTAGCTTATCTAATAATTTATTGAAGCTAAGAGCTCCATCTTTGGGGTTATCCCTTCTGAATAACCATTAAAGGGTCAAGGAAATTGACCAATATGTTGTCAAGTTTTATCTTATCCATCTCTAGGGAAACCTGCTTTTCAACTAACTCCACTACTTTTGATGTCAATTTTTCCAATTGCTTCCTTCTCTCATACGATACATGATCCTTTGCCTTTCTCTTCCCTTCTAATTCCATAATTGTGTCATAGTGATGCCAGCCAGCTTCTTTGGAAAGCCTTCCTAGCAGACAATACTTGTGACCTGGCTGAAGCCTCAACACTTTCAGACAATTTGGAATGACCATTCTCTTCTTCCGGTCATATGGTGGGGGAACCCATTCAAAAGCCATTATCCTAGAAATTTATATAGCACCATGCTTGGTTTTTTGTGGAATCATTCCTCTAATTGTCCAGTAGTCAAATCCTTCTCTTACTTTATTGTCATTTGCCCATATATAACTAACCAATGAGAACAGAAGAACACCCATTTATATAAAATCACCTATAATACTTTTGTGGGTTTCACTAATATCCCTTTAGTTAGTGTGTGCACAGTAGCCTAGATCCTAAAGTGATTCCCATACAATGATAATCCACTAGGTGTATTTTTTCTTAAAAAAATATGCATGGATAGATGTCCCATTTATGGCCAAGTTCCATCAAAATGATTCCCCCTACCTACCTAGTAACTACATTACATTTATTTCATGACAAGACTACCCTACAACCCACCAAATTTCTATCATATCCTTGACATCAACAAAAATTTGTTGTTCAAGATATAGCTAAGTTGGAACAAACTTAGCTCTAGAGCTTAGGATATTTTTTCACCTCTAATTTTTATAAACCAATAGATATAAAATTTCTAAAGCATGTGGGAGCCCTTTAAGTATCACCTTTCCTGTATTGACTTTGTCTTAAAAATCATGGAAAATGTCCATAGATGAGTTATCCTTACTAAACCAAAAATTTCATTGAAAATAATCATTCATACCATAACATTACTACTTCCGTTTTAACCACATAAAACTTATTTTTAAGTTACCATAATTCATCTCTAATATCACATAATTAGATTAAAAAATCAACCAAAATCCCTAGTTTATGAAAAAAAAATTCAACAATTTTATATAATTAATAATTTAAATAAATGTCTTAGATCTAATCTCATTAATAATTATTTATAATCAACAATACCACTTATTTACCCAAACCCATTATTAACCCCAAGAAAATTCTCACACATTTTATTTAATGGAATTTGAGTTGCCTTAATAAACACACGTATTTCATTTCAAAATGTCAAAAAATTTCAAATACCAAAAGTTTTAATTTCCCTCTTTCATTTCCCTTTGGTTGATATTTTTAATTTCCCTCTTTCATTTCCCTCCGGTTGATATTTTTAATTTACCTCTTTCATTTCCCTCTGGTTGCACGATTTTTCAAGGGAAGGAGGGAGGATGCAGCCATACTGTCACTGGTTTTGAGGAAGGATGTAGCCATACTATTGCAGGCTTGGAGGAAGGATGCGGCCAAACTGTCCCAGGTTTGGAGGAAAGATGCGGTAAGTAATGAAATTGATCCTGAGTGCCTGTTGTAGGTCTACTCGCTCCACAAGTCGGAAGGAATTCGAACTGTAATCGGCTCCATCACAGGTGAATCTGCAAATTTTTCACTTTATTTGCGGTTGCTTTTGTATTTTAGTTATATTTTTCAACATGTCGATACGATAAATTACATATTCTTTCTTTTTTGTTGAAATATATTGATTATATCTCGAATCAAAGCAGATCGATTATAGTTTTGAAGACCCATGTTCTATTTTCTCTAGTTTGTAGGGCTTCATGAGTTAGACAGTTAACATATTGCTCTAGTCATGTGCATTAGTATTTAGGGTTTAGCTTCAGTATGTGTTGTTTACTAGATTTGGAATATACCCTGAATCTTCCATCTTCCTAGCCAATAAATCTACCATTGAATATATCTGCTCTGATTGATGGTGTGATCTGTCTCCAACAAAAAATGAATGGACTCTATTCTTGACCTCGATCCAGATGCATCTTGGGCTGTTTACGGCCATATTGTGTGTTTCCATTGCATGGTAACAACTTGGCTATATAGTGGTAAATTTGAACCAACATAGAAGGGTCATTTGAACATTATGTGCTTCGTGCTTTCATGTGGCTCTCAATCTACTTCTTTGTATTGGAGGGGTAGTAAAAATGGGCAGTGATGTCTCAAGATACAAAATTTGTAGCAACAGAAAAGGTTCTAGTTATTCTTTGGAGGGTGAGTTTTGGGCCCACTGTAATCAAAGGCTCGATGAACATGTTTTGTATGGATTGTTGCTTATAAAAACCTTGGATCCTAATTTCTGTGATGCCTCAGGGATCGAACATACGTCTGTGTGGTTCAACAAAAGCTCACTCTAGGATCGCTTAGATGACTCTCACTACAGGTTGATAAATTTGTATACAATTTCAATATCTGTTGCATTTTTTGATGACATTGCAAAGGCTCGATGTGTTTTGGATCTTCATCCTATATAACAGTGGCATGCTATAAATTTTTGTGGCTCGCATTTGAGTGATGATAATAATTTGTATATGATAACTTCACACAGTAAATCACAGTTAGATAATATATAGTAATGGCTCGGTGATCTCAGTAGGATGACACGTTATATCACTCTCACTAATGCATTCCAAGACTAACTATAATCTGATCATTACAGCATGGAACATTGAATTTATACAGTGCTCGCTCTCTAGTATGATGATTCACATAGCTGGTGCTCTGTGGGTTTGGTATGCACACCCAATCATTCACATGCCTTTGTGGAGACACGAGGAATTTAATGCTCGTTGTATTTGGTTGGCACCATTACAATGACTAATATAATATGTAAAGTTTTCACTCGTTCCTGTGACACGATGGGTTGGAATCGCTTTGGCGTATGAGTTATTATTCACAGTGTAACTTTGTAATTTCATATGAAGATAGTAACCAGAGTAAAAAAATCAGAGCGGGTGCCAATAATCAGACACCTCTGCATCCAGAGCTCTCCGCATCCATCCTCCAAATATTGAAATTTTTTTTTTTCAACGGGAAGGGTATTTACATTATGAACCTGAAATCAAACATAGAAAATATACAAGTAAAGGAAGGCTAATCTCTTGAAACGCTCAAACAGCCCAGCATATGGATAAGAGCTAACCACCAGACAGCCTTGCATGTACATTGTACATCTATGCGAAAGGCCACTCTAATAATATTCTATCAGGAAGAAAATTTGAGACAAAGGATTTGTTCGTAATACATATAGCACTACACGTAGAATTATCATACTTTCATAAAAAATTTCCTTCTAATTGATAAAATGTCTGTTAATAAGCACTGATTACTTCAAATGATATACATGGATGAACCATTCTAGGATTCAGAAACTGAAACTCAGTCATACATTAGTAAATCCATGAGAGATCTTTCTTGTAGGAGACAACCTTTGCAGCACCTTGAGTGCCTTTCTTTGAGATTTGAGGGCAATCTTCCACCTTTAAGTTTTGCAATTTAAGAGAACCTACTAGAGGCTTGAGTCCAATATCAGTCAAACCCAAGCACCTACAAAGTTGCATGACACTCAAGCATGGAAAGTGCTTCACCAGTTGCAGCCCTTCATCAGTGACCTCTTGGCATTGTATAAGTTAAAGGATCTCTAGAGAGTGAGATGCACAGAGAGCCTCCATGTCATTGTCATTGAATGTATAAACATGGTCAAGAAGTAAAACCCAGATAGGGCATGCTTCAATTAATGAAATTATGCCAGCAAGACTGAAGGAAGATGAGGAAGGGAATTCTCCATCAAAGTATGATATTGAAACTGATTCCAATTTAGAGCAATTCTGAGCAATGAATTTCAAGCTCTCATATGTCAACCGCAGTGGATTGCTCATTAGGATAGGAATAGAAAAATATAAACGAACTCGTAATGACAAGGTTTTCATCTTGGGGCATTGTTGGGCAAGACTTATCAAATAATTATCTCTTACCCTAACACACATATCAAGATGAATATTTTGCAAAGCTGGAAATTTCCTAAGCACACAAGCAAGTCCTCTACCTGGGCTAATGAGGTAATTAATAAGACTCAAGTATTCTAGAGCCTCACATGCTACCCATTGTTTCTGCCATCTTTCAACAGCTAAACGTCCATATACTTTCATGTACCTATAGTTTGCATCAACCTCGAACTAAAGCCTTTTCAGGTTCCTCCAACTATCCCCAAACTTTGCTAGATCACCTTCTCAAATAGCCCGGCAATTTTTGATAGCCAGATATTCCAAACTCTAAAGCCGACCTAGATACTCCAACCATTATACACTGCTTACATTGAGGTACCTAGTCAGGTGAAGTGTTGACAGTTTTTTGCAACCTACAACCACAGAAAGTATTCCACAACCTGTTATTCCTGGAGTGAAATTCAACCTCAAGGCCTTAAGACCAGTGCAGGAACCTAGATACCCTAGACCTCCATCTGTAATAAATGTGAAAATTCTAAGAGTGAGATTAGTGAGGTTAGGGCAATGCTGTGACATAATTCTAAGCCCTTCATTATCCAACTGCTTGCCTAGCTTTGACATCAACCCATAATACACTATCTCCACTCTCACTAAGTTAGGGAACCTCATACAGAGTGCAGATAAGGCTTCAACTGCTGGGCTTAAACCACACCCCACCCTTAAACATTCCCTCTGGTATGTGAAGTTTATATTTGTTACATGATTGTTTTATTTTTTCTAAATATTTTAGGCTTGCGTCGGAAGGCTGATGATACTTTTTTTTAAATATTTGTACCCAAACGTTGGAAGTGCGATGTTTCATTTTTTTTACTATTTTTACTCTTTCATCAGAAGCCCGAGGCCATACACGTTGCAAGAGGAATGTTTCATTTTAAAATATTTTTACCTGTTCGTCAGAAGACCAATGTCGAACACGTCGGAAGAGTGACATTTCCTATTTTTAAATATCTTTTCCTTTTCGCCGGATTAGCGAGTTCAAAACGTCAGACCACATATCGTCGGAATTGCGAAAATTTACAAATGTCGGAAGAGCGACGATTGGAAAGACATCGGAAGAGTGACCACTTATAAAACGTCAGAAGAGAGAAAGTTTGGAAAACATCAAAAGAGCGACTGATGTTTGGAAACGTCGGAAAAAGTGTCGGTATTGTGACACTTTGGCAAAGCGTTGGGATTGTGACGTAATGGCTAAGCACATTTTGTCTAGCTTAAAACTATCGCTCTTGCGATGACTATGTGTCAGAATAGCAATGAAGTGGCCATTGGAAATTGGGCCAAATTTTCTAGTGCTTT